>CATIWR010635162.1:0-90671 GCA_949677035.1 Omphalea diandra | reverse complement strand
CTTTTTCATCAACATTACTCTCACAGGTGGGTTTAGCAGGCTCGTCTTCATAAAGAGCATAATCAATCTCACCCATTCCTAGGACATATAAAATGTTATCTTTCCACCTCTTAAAGTTAGTGCTAGTCAAGAGTTCTACAGGTGCAGTACTGTTGTTGAGACATGTTTTCTAAAATTTGTGGTCATATTTGAGTTTAAAGTATTCAGTCCGAGAGTCATTTTCAAAAATGTTTTTTTTTCTTAAAACATGAAAATGTCATAATTAATATTAATTATTTGGTCAATATTAATTACGACACAAACGTGTGAGAATGTTGCAATTACGACCTAAACCCTAAACCCTAAACCCTAAACATGTGGGAGAATGTTAGAATTTTTATGTGGGCTAATATTAATTATGGGTTGATTTTAATTATTTATAAAACGGACTGAATAATATAATTTATTGATTTGAGGTAAGCCCAATTAAAATGTGATCAATTGAGTTATAGGCTTGTGACATCTTTTGTGGGCCGATATGGAAGACGGTCAATGTAGGCCTATTTTAACATGGACCTGTGATGGGTGAGCCTATTAAAATTATTATAAATAGGCTAGGTCTCCTCTTCTGCCTTCATGATGATTGACAACTTCAGTTGTTACACCTATCGTAGCCGTCTTGTGAGAAGGTCAAGGAGAGGAAGACTTAGCTGTCTTTTTCAATTCTTCTGACCTATTATCCGAGTATTCTATTTTCAGTGATCGGAATAATAGTGCGGAACAATTTGGGATCCAATGCGTAAAAGAAGTATGCAACTTGTTTTCGCTTCCGGATCTACTGCGCAAACAGGTACGCAATTTTGCTTCCGCTTAATTTTGAATGGTGTTCTAAATTCATGTAGTAGATCCTGAATAAATTCTTACACACCTTGCCAAAAAGTGGTGGCGCCTTATTCCGATTCTTTGGATCTGGCCAGTGTACGTATACCCTTTCCACGCATGCTTCATATTTCCTAATAGGCATTATATATTTATAGAAATCACTAAATCAATATCATATGGTCTAATCAATTGGAACAATGAATAGTTTCTTAATGCTTACTCGTTGAAAAAGTTGATGACTGATTTTCTGCTAGAGGAAATCCATTTGAGAAGGTTAAGAACAAGCATCGATCCTCCTTGGGTGTTCGTTCCCTTTCAGGATTCCACTCCTTGGCATAAGGGTTCAACTTGGATGTAGCAGAAAATGTTGCACTAGTTTGTTCAGTCTCGATGACTTCCACCTTGCATAGCACTACCTTTTTTCCTTGGCTCGAACCTTCACCTGCAAGCTGCACTTACAATTTCTTCTTCTTTGCTTCTTTCTTGCAGTATATCCATAAAGATAACGCAACAGACTTGTGTATAGATGTGGACAATGCCCTTCAACACATTTTCTTTGTCGGCCATAATGACACTTGGAGATACAAAGCGTTGCTTTAGCGTCATTACGGACAAAACCCAAGAATTCATCGTCGAGAGCAAGGAGTCTGGTAATAATATCTTGGAACCCTCGTGAGTCTAGCCACATCCAGAATGATATGGCTTTCATGGACAATTCAGCCCCTCTTCCCATACCCATTATGCGGCGAAACACAGACCTTGCATTCTCATCCACATTGATACAAGACTCAACAGATGTAGCCATAGGATAAATATAGTATACTATAGTACCAAAAAGAAGAGAAACCTGGACTGTGTTATCTGTGGGAATATCACTGTGGGATATAGGAAAGAGACTGTGTTTAGATGATAAGTGAGAGGGAATGGAGTCCATATATAACTGAAGGAGGATGAGTGAACCATTGTGATGGTTCACAAACTGATTTACAAGGAAAATTTTGGCGGGATAGTAGGCCTTTTTCTTTTTCTTTTTTTTTTTTCCTTCTAAGTTTCTTTTTTTTTTTCTTTTTTAGAAAAATTTAACGTTTGAACAAATTTTCAACAAAAAGGAAAAACTGGAGGGACGATCTTGGCGCTCTAACAATTCTATAATTTTGTAATAAGAGGTTTCAAGTCGGATAATTTTGAAAGTCACATATCGATCTAACTAATTTGAATTTGAATTTTTTCTTGAACTTGTTTCATTGAATTAGTACTGAATTCAGCATTTGGTATCGATTTCAATATGAAATCAGAAAAACAGTTAACATGCATGCAACACAATAGAGACACTTAACTTTGTGCCAATGTTTCATAATTTGAAAACAAGCAGCTGGTCCTTTAGATGACAAAGGAAGCATCACTTGCTGCAGTTAAAACTTGTTTAAATTTTAGGCTGTTACGGATACTAATGGCTTCCTTATTTTACAAACAAAAGCGGAAGTGGGTTAAAGTAACCATTCTTTATGCCTTCTGGCGATGTGAATTTCAAATTCACATTTCAGTGACAATGACCATTCTTTGTGGCTTAGCATTACATCTCCTAAAACAAAAACCACAACCAACGCAGACTCGAACTCGAAGTAGGAAATGTTTCATCTTTTCCGTAGCCACAAATCCCACAGTTTGATATAAAATTTATACATTAACATTTGTGGTAAATGGAACCCTCATTTACCACCTATACAAGCTCATTTCAAGAGAAAACGATGTTCTCAGACAAGATGAGAATTTAAACTTCCACAATTAAGGCGTCATTTACATTGAAGCCATTTCGGGAATCCTGGAGATATTCTAGAGGAATAACTTTGTGTAGCCCCATGAATGATAGGTCGAATTATACCATTGTTCAACTGCATGCAAAGAATTTATCAGAAACAACTTAACTAAAGAAGAGAAATCATTCTTAATTATTGATTATCCTTTATAAGATTTTTTCACCTGTTTTTTTCCACATTTTCATTCTGTTGTTGATCCACCGCTCGCAGCTTGTGCTCCACCCATAGCTTTTTCTCTGGTGGAAGTTCGTTTTCATTGAATAGTTGAAGGAAAACTGAGACCGAATTTCCTTTCCATCACTACATCCTTTTGGATAAACATTCAATCTCCTGGAAAACATAAAAGAGAGCTACAATTACTATTATCAAATATTGACGTTTGTTATCATATTGCGTCCGATATTTTTCTAATAGATACTAAATTTTCTAAGTTATCGTGTAATGTCCGTCCAACGCAGATTAATAGTTTAGCTAATTAACCAACAAACAGCCAATAGCAAAAAATTTTCTCTCCGCAGCTGTAAAAAACTTGAGAGGAATAAACAGAGTCGTCCAGTTCAGACAAGTCTTCAATCTTCCATCCAAAATAGCCACCTTCGGGTTTCTCAATCGTGGAAAGGGATTCCCATTTGCTGTTAGGTTCAATAACAAAAACCTCAACCCCAAAAATGCAGCAGTCGTCGACGAGGTATCCATTAGATTCGTTATTGAAAGTACTCAGAGGAAGGAACTGCGGGAAGCCCCATTCAGTTTTCATCTCATGAAAACGTTTTACTGTCCCATCTGCTATTTACAGGAATTAGTAACAACATTTGACTGCAAACAATTCATTCGATTAGGTATGGGGAATTTAACCAACCATGAACGCTCAAGAATTTGTTATTTATGTGATCGAATATGAACAATTTGAGATCCACATTAACTGCCCAGTTAGAAGGAAAACTGTTCCCATCTTCTATCGCCATGTACACAGAGAGATGATCTTTTCCATTGTTGTTCCTATTTCCATTTGGGCAGAGACACAACCTCCTAACATCAACAAAATTATTTCATGCATACACGGATTAGATTATACATTAATAGCCAAAAGAAAAAAGAAAAAGAAAGCTGGTGAGAATGAGAGCATACTACCAATAATAAGTTTTTTCACTTATTATTGGGTTGTGGTAGGTTCTATTTTTGGGTGTATTGGGGCATAGCCCGTTGGCTTGGGTAATTCAACTCAATAATAAGTTTTTCCCCTTTAATTTTATTAATAAAAATATATTTTATCAAAAAAAAAAAAAAGATAATCATCGACACTATTGCTGAAATACGATTATAAAAAAGTGTGATGTTAAAAAATCCGCATAATTGTTTGAATGGACAGCCCTTGAAAGGTATGTATCCAGAAATTTTATAATCACTTCTTCATGTTATCAGATTTCTTCCAACATTAACGTTGAATGAGTTATTCTGATTGAGGTCGATTTCTTAGTTCCTAATCAAAATGTGTGATATGCCTAACTTAGATAGTAAAATTTGTGGCAAACATAAGGCACCCACGAAATCAAAACAAACAATCAATATTATGGTTGGAACTTGGAAGGAAAGCCAAGAAATCGTATTTTCTCATCAATTTCAGAAAGGAAACTCAATTCAATATCTCCACAATCAGATTACTAAATATGTCAAATAATCTCTCCCCATTTGTATCTTTTGACTTTCATGATGATATTCCAAAATAGGAGGGTTCTCATTAACTAACAAACAAACAATAGGATGATTCAAATGAAATGAATGATTGATGTGCAACAATGGATGAATTTCAGGTTTCAGCTTTTAAAATGATGCTTTGAAGAAATTGCAGATGGTTTTGGACTATATAATAAACAGAAATACAAAAAGTCAAAAAAGTAAAGGAGGAGACTAGTGAACAGATCCATTCTGCAAAACAGGCTTATCCACAGAAAATTTCTAGTGTCTAATAAGAAATTGAAAGGAATCCATGAGATACAACACAATCATCATTTGCCATTCAGTATTTATTACCCATTTCATCATTATTTATGTATTCAAACATACATAGTGCTTCTTATTTATGTACAAAGCACAAACTCACTGCTTCTTATTTACCTACAAAGCACAAACTCACTTATACATATACATATAATATATCATGTCCCATACATTTATTTGTAATAATATAAGCCCATTACGGATAAACCTTAGACACAGATACCACCAGAATTTGAACTTCAATTATTAAAACATCATGAAACACGAAGCCTTTCCAGGATTCATGAACATCTCCTAGTGGCATAAAGTTGCGATAACCCCATGCTATGTTGCTGGAACTGAACCAATCACTTCCTGCAAGAAATTAAGCGAAGTAATTATTTTCGTCAATCAATACTTGCATTAATTAGTACTTGAGGATTTCCCATCATAATTTTCGTTAAACATAAAAAAGTACCTGTTTTCTCTAGATGTCGGTCCAATGCTCTGAGGATGTATTCTGCCCACACTCTTTGAGTCGGGGAAAAAGAGAGGAAATTTCCCCTCTGCTTGCCACATCCTTTCGGTTAAACTTGTAGTTTCCTGAAGTGAAAACCATTGCAAGAAAATTATTAAACAACTAGTAACAATAATATACAACAGTACGTCGTGTGTGATTATGTTAAGAAAGACCGTGCTATGGGTTTTGGACTCATCTTCTTCGCATGAAAAGGCATAGGAAAAGTAATAACTATCCTTCAATTGAGAAAACTTGTCGATAGTCCATGTAAATGAACCATTAACAGGATTTTTAACCATAGAAAGGGATTCGCATATCCCTAACTCTTGATTATGAATATCTCAGCCCCAAAAATGCTGCAATCATCCACCAGATATCCATTGGCAACATTATTGAAAATTTCTAAAGAGATCAATTGAGCGAACCGATTTCAGTCTTCATCTTATGGAACAGTTTCACTTCCCCATCTGCATTTACCCATATAACTTGTTAATTACATCTCACAATTCATTGACTCAAATTGGTTTTTAGCATTATTTTTTTTGTTTTTAATTATTATAATTATATTTATATATTTAAATATTTTTTTACATTTTATAAACTATTTAATAATGTTTTGTGAATTTTATTTATTATTGAATATAATTAATAGAACCAATTGAATCGACTGAACCTCAAATTAGTCAACTGATAGGTCTATTTTTAAAAACATTGAAATTAAGTTGATAATTTAATTAATATGAATAACTAGAAATATTATTAAAACTTAAAAGTATCATAATTTTAAAAAATTAAATTAAATTTTTACAATACAAAAATACCAAACATGCTTTTAAGTGAAAAGTTGGTTGAACATATAAATACCATTTATAATCTCCAGCTTAGAAAATGTTAGATTCATATTAATTCTAAGCAGAATGTTTTTTATTGCAAGCATTACCTTTTCATATAAATTAAAATAAAAAGTAAAATATCTAAGCGAAACTAAAAATTTGAACTCCTATGTTAGTGAATCAAAATCAAAATACTAAGTAGGAAAGATATAGAAATTAGTCAACTTGCCCCCGATGAGCCTCAAAGAAGTCACACGAGTGCTCTCCATAGAACCAATGAATGTTCCATTCAGCAAAGAAAAAAGCTAATCTAGTAGGGAAGATATGGAAATATTATTATCGAATAGAAAGTTGAAGATAACCAACCAAACGGAAAATAGAGGAAATGTATCAACTTCACCAACTTGAACATGACTACTACAATACAAAAGATGATTACACATTACCAAACATACACTAGCTTGTAAGTTAGACTACTTAGCATGAACAATATAGCTTCCTTGATGTCATGAATGGATACCATCAATATGGATACGCAAGGAAGATGAACAAAAAATGAGCTTCATCACGGACACATGCACTTTATTGTACTAACTAATGCTTTTCAAACTAATGAACATAAGAACCACTTATCAAAGGTTGATCCACAAGAAAGGAATAGGGGGGAACTCAAAACAAGTACAAACAATCTTTCATATGTGACCATCCAAGATGATTAAAATGTTTAAAAGCTGAATGGACGAAACAATGCCTTGGGACATTTCATATTTTGCTTGGCCCAGAGATTTCCTCTGGTTTACAAAAATATAAAAGAGTTAGTCTGGAATGAAGAGTATAAGATCGTATTTGAATATATTAAAAAATTTATGAGTTCATATTACTTATCAAATCGACTGAAATTGAGAAAGTAACTCTACCTACACATTATCGTGACATCATAAATAATTATTTTAGTCTTAAACTTTATTTGACATGACAAAATTAGATTATAATCTAAATTATAATGTAGTTTGACTATTAATATAAGTTAGTATGACCAATAAACTTTGTTTGATGAACTTGGGCTATGTTTGGGGAAACTAACTCATAATTTTGTTGTAGTTAATAATTTAACTGATTGATATGAAAATGTTTGATAAAAGTAGTTGAAAAGTTAATTGAAAAATATAAAATGATATCAAATGAGGGTAAAATGTGAAAAAAAATTATAATCTATTAGATTTTTAGTTAGACACTGATTCTATTAGCTTTTTTTTTTAAATGAGATTATAATCCAACTTTTTTTTTTTGAAAAAGATTATAATCTAGATTTTTTTCCAAGTAATCTAGTTTACCAAATAAAATTTATTAGTCAAACTAGTTTATATTAATAGTTAAACTAAATTATAATGTAGTTTTGTTATGCCAAATAGAGCCTAAATTATTTGGGAAGAAAGATTATAATCTCTTTAAAAAAAGCTAATAGAAATAGCATACAACTAAAAAACTACTAAATTATGAGATTTTTCCCATTTTACCCTTATTTTATATCATTTTACATTTTCCAGTTATCTTTTTAGTTACTTTTATCAAATATTTTTACATCAATCAACTATATTATCAACTATTATATTATGGCTCTATTTGAGAAAATTAGTTGATAGTCTACTAATTGAAAAGTGTTTGATAATTTAGCTGATTGATGTAAAAGTGTTTGATAAAAGTAGCTGAAAAATGTAAAATGACATAAAATGATATTAATTGTCATTTAGATAAAAAAAAATGAGGGTAAAATGGGAAAAAAACATAATCTAGTGATTTATTTAGTTGAATAATAGTTCAACTAGTTTTTTTAAGGAGATTATAATTTAGCCTTTTTTTTTTTTTCCAAATAATCTAGTCTACCAAACAAAACTTATTGATCAAATTAACTTATATTAGTAGTCAAATTAGATTATAATATAGTTTTGTCATGCCAAACAAGGTCTATCAATTGCTAGATTATTAGCTGCATCAAAATTATCAGTCGATAACTAAATTATCAATTAATAACTAGATTATTAACTAGTTTTCCTAAACAGAGTCCTACTCTAAGAAGAAAGATCATAACAATTTTGCATTCATCAATAAAGTACGAAATTTGAGCAAATTTATAGAGATATCAGTTTATCTTTATAACGTTAATTACTCTATACAAAGGCCTAAAAAATCCATATTGTACATTTTTATATATTCTCTAATAAAAAATTTTCTTTCTTTAAAAAAAGCTTTACTTATTAATTAACTATTATTTTACTTAATTTTATTATTTCTAGCACATAAATTAATCTCTATAAACTTCCACCAATATTATATAGTAATAAAATATTTATTCAGTTTGAATAACACTCCAATATTTTCTCTAAGGGATTTCTATGAAATTGCATTTTTAATTCTCTCATACTGAATTTTCTAAAAATTGAAAAGTTAGTACTATTAAAAAGTTAGAAAGTAAGATATTATTAAAATTTAAAATCATTATTTAAATAGCACTAAAATAAAATAAATTCAAAATATTTGAACCATATAGTTTATTAAAAAAATAAAAGTGCAATTGCATATTTCATCAAAATGTGAAAAGAGTAATTTTAAAGTGAAATTTGGCTACTTAACAAAAGAAAGAAATTAAAAATGTTATGAGATCATTGAATTGATATCAGATCAATAAAACTTTAAATTTAATGCTTATAAAATAAAACCATGTCATCGTATCTTAAAAAACATGCGTATTTTAATACGAGACCCAATAAGTTTCCAGGGGCTCTTCTGTGCTGGAACCTGGAAAGCAGGAGACGACCTCCTTCCTTTGCTAAAGGCGTCAACAATGACCTATACCGACTGACTGTCCGATGTGTGCAAAATGGACTGCTAAGATCACGCATGATTTCAGTAATTCCTTGAGACGCCTGCCTGCACTTTCCTCTACCCTTCTCCCTTCCCAAATGGAAATCCTATTTCCAAACGTGATTAAAAAGGACTGGAATCCACAAAAACAGCTCTGGCAATTCCAACTTCCGTGTTGCATATACATACAACAAGATCCTCAGCGCAGGGGGTAAAATAGCAAGTGTGCGGCTTCGGAGAGGTGAGACTGGAGGGAGACTTTACACAATTCCTTCTCTCTAGAATCTGAACACCAAATTCTTGATCCTTGTAAGGTACTCTTATCTTGCTTAGATCGATAGATCTTTTTTTTTTTTTTGTGATTTAATTTTAATTGTTATCGTTCGTAGAACGGTTTCAGATTGGATACTGCTGCTGCTGCGTGTCTATTTACCTTACTCTGTACGATTATGAGCTTATTAATCTGGTTGTTTGAATTTTGAAAATTTTTTAAGGGTTTTCTTAATTTCTGACGATCTAGTTTTAGCGTTTATGGTGCTCGATTGTTTTCTTTTTTTTAAAAAAAAAAAATGATTTTGTTATTTCTTTTTATGTGCTGTGGTCTTACTAGCGGGACGATTGGTCGTAGTGATAGAATATGCTTTATAGTTTCGTGCTTTGCTGAAGTTTGCTTTTGTGGTTTTACGTAGATTCCCAGTTTGGATTGTTTTATGTGTTTGCTATGTTAAACAAATAGAACTTGGCCTATTTGGTTGCGTGTTATTTGCATCTCAGTGCTCTCTTTTCTAATATGCTTAGATGATTGAAACAAGGTACTTAAGCAACTGAGCATATAATAGACTGGTAGTTATGATTGTTTATTCCCCTATCCTTTTCTTTCCATTATTATAATTGCTTAGGGTATTTTTGCAAGGTTTAGAAATTGTAAAGCCTCAGTGGAGTTATGGGGTTAGATGGCTATCTTTTTAGTTTCCTGTTTGTGCATTCATAGGAGAACTACTCCTTTTCTCTAGTAGCTGACTGCTACATTGGTCAAGTTTTTAAGATTGACTATTTGAAGAGGACATATATGATTACAGGTTGTTATTGCTTACCATAATTTTTCTCTCTGCTCCATGATAAGAACTCGATTAATTGGTCAAATGAACTACAACTACTATATAGCGAATTCCTTCAAATGAAAAATCTATTAACAAAATTTGTGTAATGATAGATGATATCATAGTATGTTAGATGAGCTGTCTTCCTAGATGCCATTGTTTTGAGCAAGTCTTAGTGTTACTTTTACTGCTAAATGAAACCCTCCCCCTCCACCCCCAAATGAGAAAAAAGGAGGGAGGCTATCTCTCTACGCTGTTCTTATAAATTCTTGTCTCTCTCTTTCTGGAACTGTTTTCCCTCAAAACAAATAGTCATTGTAGACATGAAAATGAAATTTGTGTGTACAGTCATCTGCTTGCATGTATGATTTTGTGTTTATATGGGTTTTACCTCTTCAAATGTTGACATGTTGGTCTATTTCTTAAGAACTTTTTCCCATTCTCTTTTCAATCATTTGTTTCTGAGGCTTTATATTGAGCGTTGGTGACTGTCGTTCAATTTCTGATAGGATTGACGCTACATAATCATGTTTGGTCGTGGTGGAAGGAAGAGTGATAACACCAAATATTATGAGATTCTTGGTGTCTCCAAGAATGCAGGTCAAGATGAAGTGAAAAAGGCTTACAGAAAAGCTGCCATGAAGAATCATCCTGACAAAGGCGGAGATCCTGAAAAGGTAAAGCTTTGTTACTTCATTGTAATTGCATATTAGATGGGTATTTGGACTATTTATTCATGTAGACAACCTCTTGGTCTTGAAATTGATATGGAGGCATTGGTTGCTGTTGTTCTTGACATGTATCTTTTTTTTAAAAAAAATTTTAATTTCCTATTAAATGTTGAGATTGCTTTTTGAATATACTTTATTTTTGTAACGAGAATAAAATTAAACAACATCAGCAATGAGATATATCAACTTCTATATGATCTAAATTTCCAAAATTATGATACAGGAATGGACTTGATAAAGATTAGGAGGCATCGGGCTCTATATTGGAGTCTTTAGAGCCTTTAAAGTAACTACACTTTCCTGTTGACTTTTGTTCTTATTAGCTTTTTTACAAACTTTGGCGGCATGGTTACAGAATTCAAATTTTAAAATGTGGATCTACATAAGAATATGTGACTATTCCTTGTTTACTTCCATAATTCTGATATTCATCTGTTTGTCTTTTCTATCAGTTTAAGGAGATGTCTCATGCTTATGAAGTTCTTAGTGATCCAGATAAAAGAGAAATTTATGACCAATATGGTGAAGATGCACTTAAAGAGGGAATGAGAGGTGGAGGTGGTGCTGCTCATAACCCATTTGATCTATTTGAATCACTTTTTGGTGGAGGAGCTTTTGGTGGTAAGAAATGTCTCTGGCCTTTCTTCTTCTATATTGTGTCCCCTCTCCCTCCCTTCTTCCTTACTCTCCCTTTGTTATTGCTCTCATTCTTCAAGCTTTGTTACTCACTGGAAGCTGACAATAGTCTGAATGTTGCAGGGGGTGGCAGTTCAAGAGGGAGAAGGCAGAAGCAAGGTGAGGATGTAGTGCATACTCTTAAGGTTTCCTTGGAGGACTTGTACAATGGCACAAGCAAGAGACTCTCTTTCTAGAAATATTTTGTGTTCGAAATGTAAAGGGTATGTTCTTATCACCACTTTGTACTATTATTTTTTGGGTTTCCTTTCTAAATCGATCACATTTGGGTAGGTATGAGTGTACTTCTTGAGTTATGTGCTGATTTACTTTCCTCATTTGTGTTGAGTTAATTGCTGAGGTTGCATTTTATGTTTGCATCACGTCTCCTTTTTCACTGCAATTTTGTTTTTGCTTGGCATTAGATAAGTTGAACTCCCAACTGCCATTTCCAGATGACATTAATGGTTAAGTTTCCATCTGATGGGATGGGTACTGTTTTTTCTTAAATTGTTAAATGGTCCTGTGTGGAGACATTTAAACCATGAACACACCCAACTGACTTTTGAAAAATGAAACTTCTGGGGCAAACAGCCAATGTTTAAATAATAGTTAGAGTTTGTCTGCAAGCAAACCTATCCATCCTTTTCTGCCATCCTTGATGGTTTTTTTGAGTGCTCATGGCCTGAAGTGGGATAAAACAAATGACCTGTACCAAATTGATCATATATGTTTTTATTTGCTTATTAAATGTTATAGAAAGGGGTCAAAGAGTGGAGCTTCCGGGATATGTTATGGATGCCATGGTTCAGGAATGAAAATTACAACACGACAGATTGGACTGGGCATGATTCAGCAGATGCAACATATCTGCCCTCAATGCAGAGGTTCAGGTAGTCTAATGAAGCTGATTTATTTTGATTTAATCATATTTGTACTATATTTTCTGTTTTTGAATTTGTTTTGGGGGCTTTTTTATGATTGCTTGCAGGTGAGACTATCGGTGAGAAGGATAAATGCCCACAATGCAGGGGAACCAAGGTATCTCAAGAAAAGAAGGTGCTGGAAGTGCATGTTGATCAGGGGATGCAACATGGGCAGAAAATAGTTTTTGAGGGTCAGGCTGATGAAGCTGTAAGTTAATTTGAGTTAAGTTCCTGCTTTTTTTTTTTTTTTTTAATTAACTTGGTTTGACTGAAACCATTTGTGTTGATGATAATTCTTTCAACTGAATTGCAATATGTTAAAGAGTGATACATGGAATTGAAATGACATGTTGGTTTCTGGAAGAGTTTAGTGGTTTTGGAATCAGGTCTTGGATCTGTCCATAAGTTTCTTTTTACAAATGGGTTGCATTATTTTTTCTGAACCAACTACTGTAACTTTGGCACACATCTGAACAGATTGGCCACTGTGATTGACTTCATTCTACTGACAGAAATTTGACTTGCAAGTGTAATGATAGTGTTATAGTGTGAAAGGGATCCAGGCTTCTTTACTGTAATGGCTGAAAATTTGTCTTTCTTAATGCCATTTGCAGCCTGATACAGTTACTGGAGATATTGTTTTTGTATTGCAACAAAAAGATCACCCAAAGTTTGAGCGGAAACTTGATGATCTCCTTGTGGAGCACACCCTTGCTTTAACAGAGGCTTTATGTGGATTTCAGTTTTCCCTGACTCATCTTGATGGCAGGCAGCTTCTGATCAAATCAAATCCTGGCGAGGTCATAAAGCCTGGTATTAATCCGTGGTCTCAATTTTGTTCCTTGTTGAATTTCACCAATGATGTTTTATTCCTTTGTTTGTTCACTTGAATGGTCTTATTTCAGGTCAATATAAAGCAATCAATGATGAGGGAATGCCACATCAGAACAGGCCCTGCATGAAAGGGAAGCTTTATATCCACTTTAATGTGGATTTCCCCGACTCTGGTGTTCTGTCCCCTGAAACGTGTCGTGTGATTGAGAGCATACTTCCCTTGAGGTCAAGCAAGCAGTTGTCGGACATGAAGCTCGATGAGTGTGAAGAGACTGTTTTGCATGATGTCAATATGGCGGAAGAGGAGAAGAGGCGGCAACAGCAGCGTTGGTATGAGGCATATGATGAAGATGATGAGTCGTCGATGCCAGGTGTGCAATGTGCTCAGCAGTAAGCCAAAGGATAGTTTCCAGTGGTAGCTACATCAGCCAATTACCATTAGATTACACTGGCATTTTGAGTTGGCATATTACAAACCAGTTATACACACACGCACACGCACATACACACACACACACACACACAGAGACAGTTTGTCATAGCAATTATATTAATCACCAGTTACAAGTTTTTGACCGTTAAAATGAGAGGTAGTAGTGTGTATATTAAACGTTTATTTGTTTTATCGCTTGTGCGCGTTGGTACCTGAAATGATTTGGTTTGTGATTTACCGGTAATATGGTGACACAACTAATGACTGAAGGGAATATTCTTTGGTGTGAGGTGGATTTGCTAGAGATGTATTCGAGACCTGTTTGAATGCATAAATAGAAATTCATCGTGTAAACAAGGATTATTCAGTTATTATTATTATTATGAATAACCACTCTGTGTTTGCATCTGGGGGCATTTATTCATCAGCTAGCAGCGAATATAGTTGATACAGTATCTGACAAAGAAGGAAAAATGATTACTTGCAACATTTAACCATGCGGGATATCCAACTCCAGGCTGGATAATTTGGAAGTAGCAGCAGTTCAAGGTATCAAGTTACATAAAAACAGGCACCCGAAACAATTCCCTGTTGGTGTAGGCTGCCTCTGCAGTGATTGATCAAGGAAACTACTAAATGGCTAGTATTTGATATGTTAGCAGATATAATTTTTAACGAAGTCTCAAGTTTTTTTTTTTTTTCTCCGTACTAATCCTTCCTTTCCTTTTCTTTTCTTTTTAAATCGAAACAAATGGGCAGTTGATGGCTTTCTTTAGCCGATAGTGACCTTCTCATCCTTCCTTTTTCATGTTTTTTAGCTTAGTTTCTCAAAATAATTCTTAGTGTTTGCACATCACAGGTGTGTGGTTTACAATCTTTTTTCATTGGTTGAGCATATCCAGGTTTTTTCATGCCTCTTTCAAAATAAGGTTAAAGTATTTGAGAATGGTTCAGATTTGGAATTTAATAGAGATATTCTATTTAGATTTTCGAATAATCATTTTCTTCATGGATGTCATGGTGAGTCTAATCTACCATTCCGTAGATGGTAAAAGAAATTTGATTCGATCTACTTGAAAATCAACCCTCTAGTTCGTTTACATCACATTTGAGTATGGAGATAGCCAAAATCTAATTCAACCTTATAAATTAATTGATTTGATTAAAAAAAGGAGAAGAAGAGTCTTCATATTCTCCTTATGAGGTGTGTAAACAGTTGTTTAGGCAGATGTTTATAATCGAAATAATAAATTGGCCAAGTTCTTTGCATTAAAGGCAAGATACAGAGGAGGGATAGTGACATTTTGCAATGAACTCTAATAAAGAGGTACTTGGCGACAAATAGAACATCAATGGGTAGGTTCCAACTTAGCCTTTATTTTTTAGCATTTAATCATAATGTTGATTGTGTTATTGCAATATATACATATACGTTCAGTGGGGTTGATCTACGTGGATTAATCTGAACAAGAACACGAACAAAATGTTTTAATCTTGGAATATGTTTTTCAGTCAACATCAGATTTTTGGCAAAAGACATGAACTATTTGCAGGGGAATAATCAGAGCTGCATTGCGGTGGCTACATATTATATTCTTTTTCTAGAGAAACTCTGCTCCTTGGAGAGTAGGGCAAGAAAGAAAGAAAGAAAGAAGAAGAGCTCCTTCCCTAGGGCTTGTCCCGCATTCAAGTGCTTTCGCCTATTTACTTTTACTTGGATGGTTAATTATATATAATATGCATATTGTTAGTCTTTAATAAATATTATATACAATAAATGAGGCAGTCAATTTAATTTATATTATTTCTCAATCATTATGGATAAAAAAAAATGAAACAAAATAGCGACTATTATCTTCTTTTGTCTTTTTTTCTTAATAATAATATTTTTTTTCTTTTATAAAAGAACAAGTGTATCAAACAAATGTTATTTAATTAACCCATAAACTGCAGAAGTTAAATAATAACAATTAATTTGATTAAGAACAATTTGTATGCAAAAAGAAAAGAAAAATATATAATATAACTACTAAAACCTTTATCATCACAGGCTTGTTTGGCATCATGCAGCATGCGCATATTTAACCCTTAATTGGTGTCATGTAACCTATATAAACCAAACGCAACTAAAACATTATAATGGAAATTTAAAGCAAATAACGTATTACTTACCATAAAAAAAAAATCACTTGTTAGTTACCAAACTAATCAAAGATGGTGAAATAGAGAAGTCAATAATCTGAAAAGACTTGAATTTTTTTTTGTTAATTTTAAATTCAATAAGTTGTATTACTCTTCTTTAAATTTGTAAAGTAGTTTAATATAAAAAATTAATTAATAAACAAAGAAAAAAGTTGTTTAAATGATATAGAAAATGTTGATTAATTATTTCAATTTTAGCGCCATCCTCAAATACTCCCAAAACAACAACAACAATAATAATAATAAGAGACGTAGAAATTTTAGGCAAATAAGGTAGAAAAAGAAGTAGAGATTATTTGTGATTAATGTTTAGTTTTTGGGCAAAGAGAGAGGGACTGCGATAAAAACTTAGAAGAACTGGTTGACCCATTGACATGGGAACCACTGCCATGAGTAAGATTGTGATGTGTGGTATTACTACTTGTGCCCCATCTGTTCCTCTAATTTGTTTTTATTACTTTAATTGGTTTGTGAATACTAAAAAGCAGCTCACATTTGTTTACTTTCTCCTCACCGCTAATTGCTCGTATTAGGTGAATACTTCTCTTCCTCTAAGACAAATTAACAACACATATGAATCATATGTCAATTGGTCTATATATATAATTGAGACAGAACTGGGCCAAGTTGAAGAGGACATTTCAACAACAGTCTATCAAATACATTTCATATACAGTATTACCATTATTGATATTCTCACTTTGCTATATCCTTTTCCAAACAACACGCTCATCACATGCATCTTTGAAAAGTAAAGAGTTATTTAGCTAATTTGGTTAGGTTTAATTTTCTCTGCCCATAATATATATTAATTGGAATTGGATATGGTTGTTTAACCTAAAAAACTTCTCTCATTTATGTACAAGCCCAGAATTAAATTAATATCAGGGTATATCAATAAATTAACGTGCAAAAAAACAAAAAAAGAAAATTAGAGAACCTCAAGAAGAGTGGCCTGCCCCCAGGAAGCAAATAAGAATTATCCATAGGGCTACCACTACTCAAGCAGAGAAAGGGGGCATATGAGGGCAAAACTGCATACTGGACATCTGTACATATGACGTACAAATTGACAGCAGAAAAAAAAATGCTTTAGACGACTTACAAACTGGATTTAAAAAATCCTTTATTTTTGTGAATAATTATTCAGTTGCCACATGGGTAAAAATTTAGCTGATGAACTGTATACTCTTTTATACGTGTGTGTGTGTGTATCATAGACCCGCCCTAACCTTCTTTATCAGTATATATATATATATATTATTTTTATTTTTCCTTTAACACTTTTTCTTTAATATGCAGAAATTCATGAAAGAATCATAAAAAGTTAACCATACCCTTCCTCTATTTTATGTGCCAATCACTCAACATTTCTCTTTAGCTTCCGCTCATGGCAAAACATATCAACCTTGAGATTGATGCTTTAGACAACTTCCTCCCCTCATCTTCCTCCTCCACCACCTCCACTTCCTCCTCCTCCTCTAGTGCATCTCCTACTAAACGCTCAGGAAAAGCTCATCAAGAATTGGAAAACAAGAATAATCATAATGAGGGTGGGAAAAGGCAAAAGATCACTGGTGATGACAATGAGAATGGGAATAGGCACCCAACATATAGAGGAGTGAGAATGCGAAGTTGGGGTAAGTGGGTGTCCGAAATCCGAGAGCCAAGAAAGAAATCAAGAATATGGCTTGGAACATTCCCTATAGCCGAAATGGCGGCTCGAGCCCATGATGTAGCCGCTTTAGCTATCAAAGGCAGCTCTGCTTACCTCAATTTCCCCGAACTGGTTCACGAACTCCCACGTCCGCTCTCCAAGTCTCCCAAAGACATTCAAGCTGCCGCTGCCAAGGCTGCCAACGTGTGTTTCCCAGGGACAACACAATGCGAAGCAGAAGCCGAGCTGAGCCAAGCTCAGCACACAGCTTCTCACCTATCAAAAACACAAGAATTAACAAGCTCTCCTTCCGCTGATTCTGATGACACATTGTTTGACTTGCCTGATCTATTCATCCACGGCGTTGATCACATGGATGGGTTTCGCCATTATTCACTATCATGGCAGCTTTGCGCCGCGGATACAAGCTTCCGGCTAGAGGAGCCATACTTATGGGAGCACTACTAGAGAGAAATTCTTTTGTCTTAAACACTAAGTAATCAACTTAGAAAAATTCGTCACATTTTAGACACCAAATTTGCTGCATTAATTCTATGGATAGAAAGGAACCCAATTGGGAAAATTCTCAGTTGAATCTGAATTTAGTGTGTGTTTGTAGTAATTGGGATCATTTCATTTTGGCCTTTTGAAAGAAGAGTGTATAGGGCCTTTCAAAACTTTTACTGCACTGCTGTAATATAATGAGCGCAATAAAGATGATAAAAAATGACACTTATCTTTTATTATGCTTGTGATATATATATATATATATATATATATATATATATATATATATATATATTGGCAACTTGTTCTTTTCTTTACATAGAGTATATTTTAGCTTTTTCTTTTTAGTGCTATTGACTTGAAGGAAAAACATTCTTGCTAACAGCTGGATTTAGGTATCCAAAATTTCATAAAATTCAACTCATATGGCAATTGACTTTATCTATCTTGAATGTTAAGTTTAGATATAATCTTCTGTTATTTTATGTGAAAAAAAAACTCAAAGTTTGAATTGCATCATATGGCAATGATGTCTTTTGAAGCTTTTTCTTTTCTTTTCTTTTTCTTTATATACTGTACTTTGCTTGATTAGGGGAAAGAAAATAAATGTGGATTCCCAAGGTGTGTGGACATGTATGTAGGTACCCAATTAAGGTGACAACACCATCTAACTAAAGCATTTTTGTTTCTTTTTTTTTTTTTTTTTTTGTTCAAAGGACCTCTCTTAAGTGAAAAGGTGAGCAAAGCAAAAGGGCCCTATATTTCAATTCATTAAACTTATTCATTCCACTATATATTATGTGGTATTATTAGTGACTACTGACCTCATCATAAATATCTCCTTCCTATTCTATTTCTCTATCATTTTGGATTGGTTATGATATATGTTTTCTCTGCTTATTGGCCAAACGTTTAGAAAGGACAAAATATGATCTCTTCCTCCATTTTCATGTTGGTCTCACTGATTATCACATACTTTCTTCGCTTCTTGGTAGATGGTCTCATAAATCATGCAAGCTGTTAAAGAATCTGATGAGAGGAGACAGAAGCAAGAAACTCGATCTCCTCAGAATCTGGTGCCAGTGTTAGCAACTTGACAATATTGAAACTAGAGGAGAAACAAAAAGGTCAAAGAATGGGAAAAGAATCGTCCCATAACAACTCTATATTAATAGTAAATCAGTTAATAAGTTGTAGCCCTAGACTCTAATTAACATGTGCAGATAATGCTGAAATTGAGCTAGTCTGCAATACGTCGGAAACAAAGTTAGAATCAAACTACTTCATGGAGTGGTTGGAGGACACAAAGCTTCATCATTCTGTTGGGAGAGTGGAAAATGGGCACCCAAAAAAAAAGTACAGAAAAAGGAAAAGATTTTATAATTACCTTTAAATTATGCGCTTAGTCCAATTTCCAATCCCTCCAATTTGAAGAGAAATAATAAGAAAAAAATGTTCATAATGGATCCGCTTTTAGTTCATCTTTAGTAAATTAAAGGAAGTAATATTTTTTAAGTTCATGATAAAAATGTATTAATTATTTAGAATATAGTATTGCATGGTAGACTGAATTTACTTAAAAGTAATTTTAAACTTTAATATATTAGTGGACATGAAACATTATAAGAAGGTGAAGGGCAAAACGTGGATTCGAATTCTTAACCTTCTTTCTCTACTCCCCCGAACTTTAAGGAAATCATTGTTCTCCTTCATTTTACTTTATTTTGCATCTTCAAACATCGCAAACATGAGTGTGGAAAAAAAAAAAAAAATCACTTTTCCAATTCCCCCCAAAAATTCTCCTACCTATATTTTTCATTATCAGATTCTTTTTCTTCGTTATGCTATTTCCAAACAAGAGTGTAAGCAGAAACTTTTTTTGTTAAAAAAAATCTATTGTTTTAATTTTTTAAAAAATTTATTTATTGATTTAAAAGATCAAAGATTTGTCAAAAAAATATAAGAAATATTAATTGTTTTTTTTTTAATTTCACTCTTGTTAAAGAGAGAATTAATAGAATCGTATTTAAATATTTTAATAAATAATAATTTAGTCAAATGTAGTTGCTTTTTTGTATAATTAAGCTAGTATTTAATAATTTTTTTAATTTTTGTATAATTACTCTAAATAGCAGATTAAAAAAAAAGAGAAGAGAGTAGTTGGAAAATTCAATTCAGATGTAATCAAACAAAAACAATAAAAAAAAATGGAGAAATAGAGAAATAATAGGAAATGAGTAAGATATATGATATGTGGGCGGCAGCAGAAAATTGGAGTGGGAAGGTAGATTTCCGTGCTGAAAGCAAAGTGACTGGCATGGCTGTAGGGATGAGTAAAACACACTGAAATTAAGAAATCAAACCAATGGAATTCGGTCTATTTTATTTAGTCTTAAAATAAATTCGATTCGGTTCGGTGTAGAGAATAGAGAAATTTGATTTTTAAATTTCGATTCGATTTGAAATTTAGAAAACTGAGTAAACCGACTAATAATACTATGTCGTTTTGATGAGGTATATATATACATATATATATTTCAACATAGCAAAGACATACTGTTGTTTCGGAATTAACATTTAGTATTGGAGCAGGAGTATTAGATTCATTTAAGAGTTTATTGACTCCTAAAATTATTCAATTTCTCTCTTGTGCTTGGGATTAGATTCGTCAATCTACACTTTCTAAAAATGTGGAAAAAGATTTAGAAGAAATAGATGTATTAGAAATGGGTAAAATGATGCCTCTTGAATTATATTTCTGCCTTTTTAGCGTATTTTTATTTTTCTACTTGCATATTATTTTTTTTTTATTTGAGGTTGATCTTTATAAATTTTGATTTTTCAAGCTTACAAGATATTGATATTGAAATTTTAGTGGACTCATGAATTATTGCTATTGAATTTAGTGGATTACAAGATATTTTTGCAGAATATTTGAAATATTATATTTATTTTTCTCTTTATTGAAATATTCCGAATTTTATTATTTTCTCTCTTTATTGAAATATTTTGTTTTTTGAAATTTTTATTTTTCTACTTGCACATTGTTTTTTAATTTGAGGTTGATTTTTATAAATTTTGATTTTTCAAGCTTACAAAATATTGTTATTGAAAATTTAGTGGACTCATAAATTATTGTTATTGAATTTAGTGGATTACAAGGTATTTTTGCATAATATTTGAAATATTATATTTATTTTTCTCTTTATTGAAATATTTAGAATTTTATTATTTTCTCTTTTTATTGAAATATTCTGTTTATTTGAAATTTTGTAGAATTTTGTCTTTAATTGAGTAAAATTTTGCAAAATATTTCAGTATTCTAGAGTATTTTGTGTCTGCATAATTTTTAGCTGAATATTGCAGAATTTTGCAAAATTTTATGTCATTGCAGAATTTTGTAGAATATTTAGCTGAATTTCATTTTATAAAGTGTATAATTTTAGTATATGAAGTCGTAATTTATTTTTCTAAAATTTCATTAATTAGAGGTATTGTAGAGCTATTATTATTTATATTTGAACTTATTTTTTTTATTTATGCAGAGTTTGAATGAATTTGTTTATGAAATTTTCAAAATTTATGTTTGTAACTAGAGTGAAACTTGTAACTGAATTTTTTCAGAATTCATATTTGAATATTTACTTGCGATTCATAGTGTCAATGTTTTCAGAATTTATATTGGACAAGTGATGAACTTATGTTGTCAAACATGGGATGAACTTGTGTTGTTGAACATGAATTTGTGATGCAATTTTTATAGCAGGTTGTATGTATTTACAGGTTATATGTATTTTCGGTATATGATGAATTTGTAGTATTTTCAACTACTGCTTAATATACTATATGATGAATTTACAAGTTGTATATATTTATTTTTGTTTAATTTTTACGAAAGTGGTAGATATTAATTTATACATTTTTTAGCTGCCTTTTAATTTGAGCTTAAAAAAGTAAAAATAAGTTGTTCAAAGGCTAATATTAAAAGTCCATATAAGATTTTTAAAAAAAGTTCTGACTAATTTATCAAAATTAAAGCTCATTGAGAGCTCAAAATCGAAAATCGAACCGAACCAAATGATTTTGTTCGATTTCGGTTTATTTTGATTTTTCTTTAATTTTCGATCGATTTGGTTTTAATTTACACTAAATTCGGTTTACTCAGTTTTTAGCATTTCGGTTCGGTTTGAACCAAAACGATCGAATGCTCTCCCCTACATGGTTGAGTATAGTCCTTAGAGTGTTTAGAACTAAATCGAAAATCGGATCAAAATAAGTATTAGATAAAAAATATAGAAGAATTGAAACCTAACCAAAATCAAACTGATATTAATTTAAAATCGATTTGCTTTTGATCCTCTCTTCAACACAGGACTAAAACTGAATCGAAACCGAACCAAATTGAATAAAAAAATGTGTGCATATATATATATATATATATATATATATATATATATATATATATATATATATATATATAATTTTAGGATTATATATTAATTTAATATATGTATATGTTATATATTGAAATAAAAATATAAAATTAAATATTATAAATATATTATATATTTGTACACTTGAGTATTGCTTAATATAATTTTTTTTATAATTATAAAATTATATTTTTACTAATTTTATGCATTCAAAATAAATAATTTTATATTATAATATTTTCTACAATTTTTAAAAGATAGTTTATATAAATAAAATAAATTAAAATAATTATAATTATAAAATTTTTTAAAAAATAAATTTGGACCGAATCGAAATTGGATAAGAACTTAACCGATAAATAATCAAATAGTATAAACAAATTGAATCGAACTAAATTAATTGTCAATCCAATTCAGTTCTAATTCTTTATATATTCTGTCGTAGTTCTAGTCTTTATAATTTGAAAGATTGAAACTTCAGTTTGATTTTATAGCTTTTCAAAACTTCATTCCAAATTGAACTGAATCTAACTCACTCCTCGTCGCTGGCAACTTATGAACCGTAACTTTCAAACCATTAAATCCGTAACCTGCATAGAGAAATGTATCAATTACTCATTAACTCCAAGTGGCCTCCATCCCCACATAAAGGCAAAAAATAATCAATGCTTCTTAGTTAATTTCGTACTCATACTAATATCCAAGTATGAGATCAACTCATAGGGCAGTTCTAACTTACTTAAAAGTTTTAAGTTCGAGTTTTGGATAAATTGCTGTATTAAAACTTGGTCAGAATAGTTTTGTCTCTTTTATAGTCTTGTATACATAAAATTTGAAATATTTGAATTTTTAAAAGATATGACAATACTAAATAATTTAACTAGAAAAAATACCAATATCGAGACATTGAAAAGGAAAAAAAAAAAAAAGAGTAGCATGTGATTGTGGCTGGAGAAGTTTAATCGGAAGCTAGTGATCTTTGGGGATATTAACTTTTTACGGGCACCATTAATTCAAAGATGTTGACAATGACAATTCAAATGAAAATCTTTGATAGCTTCCGTTTCCACGATTAGTTGCCGCTGGAAGGACATCATGTCCAATCAATCACATGAGACAATGACAAGTCAATGTCAGATGAAGATTTAACAACTAGCTAATCAAAAAGAGTTTAATTAATCTGGTTTAACTAATACTTTAACGAATCGAAACTGTCATTACAATAATTTTGCTTTAATAATTAATTTAAAAAGCTCAGTATGTAAAAGTGGGGAAAAAGAGCAAAGAATCCAGCTTGTTTTTTTTTTCTAACAAGTTGGAAAGAATTCTGCATCCAATGCCATCTCCTGAATGATAAAAATACTTGCTTGTATGCTTTTCATATATGCATGTGTTTTTTTCCTCTTTTTTTTTTTTTTTTGAAAAAATCACAATTATAAAACAAACTCACATGCAAACCTAATTATGAAGTGATTACAAAGCTAAATTACAATTATAATCATTTTTTTTCCTTGGCTGTGCCCAGAATCTGTAAATTATCTAGTATTCTGCTTTTTCTAAATCAAGTATGTAATTAAACTGCACCAAGCAATTATTAGGAGAAAATTAATATTATTCATTTAACTAAAGGAGTATTGACAAATGGAAAATAAAATAAAATAAAAGCAAAGAAATAAAGGGCGAGAGAGCATATGCATGTGCTTATTAACTAAGAACATATATTGTACAGTAAAACTGCAAAATCAAGCAACGTTTGATAGTTGAACTTGGTAAAAATTTTTATGAGCTTATTTATATATTAAATAAATGATCTTTAAATTTAAAATTTAAATTTATTTACTAAATAAATCAAATTTAAATATTCAATTAAAATTTATTTAATTTTTAAATTTATTTAATAAATAAGAAAAGATAAGATAAAAAAGAACATATATACATGTGTTTATTTACGTATTAAATAAATAATTCTAAGTCGAATTTTTAGACTCATTTAATAATAAATCAAGCCAAATAGAATGATATTTAGCCCATCAATAGCTCACTTGTAGGCTCACAGGGAGCTCAATCAATAGGCATAATTATAGACTCATGAATATGCTCATTTAAATAACCTAATTTATATTAGCCATAGTTATTTATAAGTTTATTCAATTCATTTTTACTTATGACCAACACATTTAAATTCAATTATTTTTGTTAATTTCTATAATTCATAATTATAAAACAACACTTAAAATTATATAATTTTATTATATAAATCATTAATAAAAGATAGATATTATTTGATATATTAAAATATATAGAATAAATATTATAATTTGTATAACTTTATGAAAAAATTTAATTATAATTTAATATTATTAAGAAAAATTAGACTTCAAAAAATTTAATTAGATTCATGAGCTATCAATATTTAGGTTTCAATAGAAATTCTAATTAGACTCTTGAATTTATATAAATATAATGATATTTGGTTTGATTAATAAATGAATCAAATTCAGATTAAAAGTTTAGACTCGTTGATTAAATAATTTAAATTTAATTTAGTTAGATTCAAGTTATGTTCTACTGAACTGAACCTTTGGGTGTGGCTTTCTTTGTCCAAATTAAGCTGGAAAAAAACGAATTATTATTATTAAAAAAAAAAAAAAAAGAAGGAACATCATGTGTAACTCAATGTTATTAATAGAAACAAGTCAATACCTCGGGATGTGTCGTGTGCAAAGGACAATCAACATGCTAAGTGTGGCAATATTTCATAGAGGAATCCAATGTTTCTTTCTCCAACCAAATTATTATTGTACTCGAGTAAATAAGGCACTGTGAATTTTTGTACCAAAATCAAAGTTCAATTTTTGGGCCTGTGACCACCCACAATGATTGTTTTTTTTTTTTTTTTTTTGATTGATTCATTGATATTTAAAAATAAATACAAGAGAATCAAGCTTAACAAAATCGAACTTTGACAGAATTTAATCCATTAAACATGAGTTTTTACAAAAATTTAAGCTTTGTGAAGCTTAGTGCATAAGTAAATAGATTAAAATTTTCATTTTTTGAGATAGAAACAAAGTAATCATGATTGATGTTGGAGATGTGGGATCAAGCTCGATATTTTGATTATATCCAAATTTGAGCAAAACTATCCCAAATATGCAATGTGTCGGTTGACAAAGGAACCTATGTATGAAAGGAAGAGAAAACTCCACAAACTTAGGAAAACACTAATTTTTGCTGTGAATTGAATTAATAAGAAAAAAAATGATTGAAGAAACACTCTTTTAAAAATCTTTAAGTCTGACAATATCATTCAACCCACTCCTTACTAAACGATGTGATGCCAATAATTCATTATCAAGTCCAATTAAATACATTAAAAGCAAAATTTTAAAAAATAATCGAGTCGTTATAGTTCAAATAGAAAAGTTAATCGATATAAAAAGAAAATTGAGAGAAGAGTGCAGAGTATGGCTGCCTGAGATGCAGCGAGGTGGGCAGACTAACTGGTGGTTGCACAGGTATAGATGTAAAGGATGATGATCATTAACTGATGTGAATGTTTGTTTCGATGGAAAGCAGAAAAATATACATGTAAATTGAAAAATTACAGTAAAAAAACAAGCAGGATTATGATACTTTAGCAACAGCTCTTATTAATATCTTCATTTTATTTTTTAACACTTGAAAGGAACAATTATCAATCAACCTAAGAAGTTATATATTTTTATTTTCATTTAAAAGAAAAAAACAAAATTAACAAAAAATGAAGTTGCACAATAATAATAGAATAGTTTATGAGAACAATTTCATGCAAAGGATGAGAAATAACAAAATCCACGTTTTTCACTATGCCTTTCTCATTATGTACTTTTTGGTACAGCAAGTAATCAAAACTTCCAAACTCTCACTCCATTCTCTTAGAACTGACACACCTCCTTTCTATGTCTAGTGCACAAAAACAACACACCAAATGATAAGGTGAAGAAAACAAGAGAGTCCTAACTGATGCTTCTTTCAAATGGCATCCACCGCTCACTTTGCCTCGTTGGTTTTTGCAATGTGGAATTGCAGACAATTATTGTTTCTTTCCAGCTATTGTATCTATTTTGTATTGCGTGACTTTGTCCTATATATTTCTTTTTTCTCTCAAAAGCCAACAAAAATTTAAAGTGGAAATGTGTTTCTTAATTTTTCAAAATTGTAAAAACCAATGCGAAATGTTTCAGACCTATTTGGGTAAGTTTCTTAAAAGAAAACATTTCCAAAATACAGAACCGCTCTCTTCAAGAATTTTCATGCATCGAGGATGATATATTAACTGTCTCATAAGCACAGATTGTTATACAAGGAATGGATCATTGAAGAAAAGTTACAAGAAAACATCAGGCAAATCAAATAACATCCCGAATTCGCAAATCAATATACGGGACGCCGGCAATAGTTTAATGCATTCTCGTTGCAGTTTTACCTTTGACAACGGATGACTTTCAGTAACATGCATCAGCTGAGGATTCGAAATCAGGACCTTTTCAATCACAAATCCTATCAAATAATAAAGTATCCTCTTTGTTGCCACGAAAAATAGAATTCAAAGGACAAGGGTATATAATTTACTTAAAACAAGGATGGTATCGAACAGAAAATTACATGGTTGAAATCATAAAAATAAAGCATAAACGAAATAGAACACTTTTCAAAGGCTTGAACATACCTGAGGTAATGCTGAGTTAGTACTTCTTCCACAAATATCATTTATAAATATATCAGTAATCGTGACAAAAAAAAAAAAAAGAACATTACAACTCTACGCAACATAACGGAAGGATTAATCATGACAAATATTATGTCATTCAATTGGTGTACAAGTTAATTTTTGGAGGTATTACTAATCTCTTCAGATGAAACAATTACAAGAATGATCGCTTAGAATTAAACACACTTAATGGATTCAACAAGAATGAATTTGTGGCAGACGATCAACATGCTATTTTCTAAATGTCATCCATTTTGTGATTCTTTTAGTAACCTTCTGATGAGTGACAGCATTTTATTTTTATCAATCAACTCTGGCTTCTCAGGCTAGGGGAAAAAAAAAGCAGGTGATTATTTAGTCTGCAAAACTAAGACTGTTCCACTCATGGAACTCTTTGGAAGTTCCACCCAGTTCCTTCCCTCCTCTCTTCCATCCAGCTCCTGGACTGCAAATTTTTGGCATATTTATGCGTTTATTATGAATGGCCAACTAGAGTAGTAAGCAATGCTATTAGCACAAGGCAAATGGAAAATCAGAATAAATAGTGTCATTCATAACATGATACCTTCACCAAATTTTTTACAAGAAAAGGCAAGGATTTAAAGGAAAGGTAGTGAAATATGTTTTTCTAATTTTAGTAAACATTTTCCTACTGTGTTTCCACTTTTATTAAAAATTCCAGAAACTAAGAAAGCTTCTATCCTTAAGAGTGTACTTGGTGAATTGTATAAAATTTTATGGAATGCATTTATAAATCTACAGTTATTACGTTTGACATGCACAAGAATTCATTTAGAATTGTAAATTTTGATTTCTATAGGATTGGTTATGTTTCAGTCAAATCCTACCAAAATGGATTATATTTGCAAATGAATTCTAAACTAACAAAGTTACAAGCTAATACAGCCATAAATTTACAGTACAAGATTGTAAGGCTATAAATTCAAAATGAATCCAAAAATAAGAATTCATTTGCAGATACTGCACTTCACAATTTCCCCATATTCGTTAAGTTCCTGCTGAAGCTTTTCTGCAATTGACGACCCCTCAGTATGCACTCGAAGACGTGCAACCTTTCTCCTTGCTACTTCTCATTCCACTGCTAGTCTTCTCTTATCAAACCTGATAAACAAAATAATGATGCACCAATGCCATGCCAGCATATTAAATTTGGAAAGTAAAGGGGAATACAAAAAATAACTTTCACTACCACTCCGTCTCTAGTTCTATCTGGAGCTCCAACAGAGCTGATCGACTTCTTTCAACCTTAGATTGTGAGTCCTCCAGTGATTCTCTTGCTTGATTAGATGATTTTCTCACATCTGACAGTCGCTTTTGAATATTTTCCAATGTACCTGAGTTTTGACACTTCTCTTCTGCAGGTTTACGAACCTGGTCAAAGCAAACTTTTAACAGCAAGACAGTTATTCATTAGTCAACGCATATATGTTCTCCACCTAAAAACAAAAAATAGCCACAAAAATTACCTGATCTTCAATTCTTGCAGATTTCACATTATAGAATTCATGAGAAATGTTAGCTTGCTGAATCTCCCTTTCCATGGTTTGTTTATCCATGAGCATAGAGTCCCGCAGCTGTCTTGCCCTCACGCCCATAACAAGCTGAAATAGAGCCAGCAGGATCAAATAAATCAAAATAAAGCACATACATACAAATACTAAATGTTTTTATGTTAATAATGAGATATGGTAAGACCTGGAAGAGAACGCGAGCAAACAGTAAAACTACATGCATGCATGAAAAGGCATAATACCATGTATATACAAGAAAGAAACAATAATGAAAATAAAATTGTTCGGTTGCTTTAATTATTGTACTTTAACCATGACACAGAGAAATTTAACACAGTCTAAACCACATGCTCTATTTGTCAAATTTATTCAAGTTTAATAATTTAATTTCAATGTTGTTGTTCATTATTTTCCTATTTTAATGGTTATATCCACCTAAGATATTTGAATGCCATGCCATCTCATACTGTATTAGCTAAGTATTTGCAACTAAGCAACACACATAATCACATGCCGATTAATAAAAATGCCTGTCCAGGAAGCTTTGACTGTAACAGCTAAGAGAAGAACATTATTTTTTTTTCTCTTTCAAGGAAATCAAACAGCTTTACATAACGATAATAATAACCTCCCAAATACAGTAAATAAAACCAATCACATAGCATTTTAATGCAAGTCATAAAATCAAGATAAATACAGCTTAAACATATGCAATCAGAGATTTGACATATCAATGTCCATCTGTAAGCAAGTGCATGTATCAAATCTAGAAAAATCTGATAAGTGACTTTGGGCAACTGTTGCATGTGATCGTAACAGGGCTATCCCAGCCATAACATAATAATAACGGTAAATCGCTACACAATTTCTTTTCAAAACATTGCAAAATGTGGCAAATTAAGAAATATTGATATAATTCACCACTAAAATTTAGAATTACAACTAATAAACATAAAACACCTACTTTAAATTAACTTTGAAATCTTTAAGCATAAAAAGCGCCTATTTTAAATAAATATTCTTCTCCATAGCGGCAAAATTGATTTTTTAAGTGTTCATGGCTTGAAAAATGGGAATTGAAAAAAAAAAAAAAAAGAAAGATGTTACTGTTATGTAACAGCCTTAACAATTATGTAATGGCAGTTACATTACACAATATTCATTACGACCATTATATTAACAGTGCTCTTTCATCAACACACCTTCAGCATTTGTGAAAATTATTAACATCAGTATGAACAAGTACAACTACTTTAAGCATCTGGACGAGAAAAAAAACATATGCATGCCTATCTAGAAGCATGCAAAAAAAAATTGAGTGAAAGGTTAATTTACTCAGGAGATAGAAAAAAACGTAGAGATTCATCAGAGAAAAGTGCACATGGCATGTTTTAAACACCTAACTGCATTCTACAAAGGCTTCAAATTACATATTCTAATGCCCACTTAACATCCCCAGCAGACAATAGGATCAAAACAGAATTCACATTTCCATAAAGCTAAATTTCACCTTTCGGAAGCTTCCAATTTCTGTCTCAGGTCAGTTGTCTTAGCTTCTGCCGTAGCAAGCCCCTGCTGGGATACGGCCTCAGCTTCATTTGGTGCCTTAACTCGTAATTCTAAATTTTGATCAAGGGAGGATTTCAAACTTTGAACCTGAGCCCATGCTCTGCATTCAACATCCCTAGCGTCCAAGACATCCCTACAGTGGCAGAATAAACATACAAATAAATATAGGTTTTAACAGGAACAAGCTACCTATTATGGTCCCAGAATTGGATCTCATTATGGGACCTGTGGCTATCTGGACAGATTCAAAACAGACAAATATATAACATATTAAGGGCTTGTTAAAGGGAGAATCCTTTGATCTTTTAAAACTAGAAGAACAAGATAATAAGGGCTTGTTAAATGAGAGAACCCGTAGAAATCTAAAAAAAACTTAATTGCGGGAAAACCTGATTCCGATCTTCCCTTTTCCTAGAGTCCTACTTCTTAAAAACAAAGACAATAGAAGTAACTGTAACTTGGTAACTTCCACAAAAAATAACTACCCACAATAAAATAAAAAACAAAACCGAGAACAGAACCAGAGAGAAATTCGGGGAAGTGGGGGATTAGTGGAAAGCGGTGGAATCAACCGCCTTAAGCGTCACTATCAATAAAAAAAAGGGAAAAAAAAATCAACAATTAAAAACGAAGAACAAACATAAAAAACAGACAACGAGAACTGAATGCTCTTAACAAAAATGGAAGGTAACAGAGACGAGATAAGAAAAGGACCATGGAAAGCAGAGGAAGATGAAGTTCTAATAAACCACGTGAGGAAATACGGTCCTCGAGATTGGAGCTCCATTCGATCCAAAGGCCTCCTGCAGCGAACCGGCAAGTCCTGCCGCCTCCGTTGGGTCAACAAGCTTAGACCCAACTTGAAGAAGTAACTAATAACTAATTAAATTTTATATTCCTCCATCTCCAATGTTATATGTTGTTTAATTTTGGTTTGGGTTGTGCATGCAGTGGGTGCAAGTTTTCAGAGGAGGAAGAGAGGGTAGTGATTGAATTGCAAGCACAATTCGGGAACAAATGGGCCAAAATAGCCACCTATTTGCAGGGAAGAACTGATAATGATGTCAAGAATTTCTGGAGTAGTAGGCGGAAGAGGCTTGCCAGGATTCTGCACTCTTCTTCTTCTTCTTCTTCCTCCAATTCCAAGTCTCGTAAGATTAGAAAGGATATTCCCACTCCGCAGGTAAACAAAATTCCAACCCTTGGATTTCCACACGGTTCTTCGTTTCATTTTTCCCCCTTATGTTGGTTAATTAGCTCTAACTTGGTTCGAAATCGCAACCTTTTGGCCTTTAATTTTGCGAAATGAGATTTGAAGAGGAATAATTTGAATTGAATCACTGACTTTCTGAAAAAAAAAAATGGTGTGTTAAGGCTCCAATATTGAGTTATTCAATGCGGGAAGAGTCATCTACAAAGAATGCCCAGTCGTGCTTGTCAGCCTACAATGAAGTCCCTGAACCAATCACTATGGTGCAATTGCCGTTACAACCAGATGTTGTCGTTAAGCAAGAGTTGCCTAGCGGAGATGCAAGTCTAATTCTAGTTGACACTCAACCGCAAATTCCCTTCCCTCACATCTCACAACACCAACCATTCTCTCCAGAAAGCCAGCAACTCTTGGACAGACTTGACGACCCTTATCTGTTCGATGTGTTTGGAGGGGTAGATGTTCCTGAACTTGCTTCGCAGCTCTCCATTGGGCCACCACTGTTTGATCCTGGATCAAGCTGCACCCATGATGTAAGGAATTCTTCTACCCCTGATACCTTCTTCGATGACTTCCCTACCGACATGTTTGACAATATCGAACCGCTCCCAAGTCCTTAGCATCCAGTGCTTAATCACAGAGCTGATTTGATGTGGATGGTAGAAAATGAACATTTAACTAATTTTTTAAGTTGCAATCTTGTCAAATTGTTGTTCTGGTGACTGCTATTCTTTGTACTAACCCCAGTGAACTAATAGATGTGATAGTTTGCTACTTGGTCCTTTCTTTGTTTGCTTATTTGTTTGTGAAGAACACGATGCATTGCCCCACACAAACAAGGTAAAAAGGAAGAGCAAGGTAACCAAATAAAGAAGAAGCCCAATTGCTCCATCTACCGTAGGATGAGTTTGAACATAAGGCAGGGCAGTCCTTGCAACGAGCAGGACATCACCATGTCTCTTTCACCCCCTTTTTTTCTCTAGTCGCTAGCAGTTTAAAATTCATTTGATGACAGGGCTCTAAAAAATACCGGCAATCCAGAATAACATTTGTTTGTTTTAAATTGATTGAAAGCAATATATGAACAGATAAGAACCTTGGACAATTATACCAAGAAGCATCCCCCTTATAATATCACCGATAATCAAATTCCCTCATATCACCTTCATATGACAAGTTGACTGTAATGGTCAAGTAAATCAAGTCAATTATAGTATCATCAACAGAACCTGTGCTTGCAATTTTGAACTATTTCAATCTCAAACCTAAAAGTTCAATCAAAGTTTATTTGTAGCTTTCATAACAATGTTCGCTTATTGCTCACACAATCAAGCACCTATAAATTGTGAGTTGCTGCAAGAGCTCTCATGTAAAAACAGAAACAAAAGCACCCAAATAGTGGGTGGAAGATGCCATTATAAATTGAAGTTAGTATGCAAAATATTCACACAGCATCATCCTTGGCAGCTGCAAAATGTTCATATAGCATCATCCTTGACAGTGCCATTGGGTGGTGATTTAGAGATCAATGAGAAGTAACCTATACCAGTTTCACCACTTTTTGTAAGTAGCTCAAGCTCTGCAGTCGTAACTGACTGTTGTTCCTGGATAATCGGCCTTCTTAGTTCTGAAAATGCACAGTAGTCTACTTCATACACTGTCACGTCTTGCAGGAATGCAGAAACTGAAACACCAACGCCTTCCCCTGATTTTTCAACAAAAAAAAAAACGCGCACACACAATTTAAAGACGTTGTTTGAAACAAATCATACAAGAAAAGAAAAAAAATTATTAATAAAATTCTCTCATTTTAGTAACAGAATTCTACTATTTAGGACAAAATTTGAATTGATAGAATTCAAATGAACTCTATTGTTTAGACTAAATCTATAATGAATTCAAATTAATTTATTTTCTTAAATATCCGTATTTATTTTAAACAAACATAGTGTCAATTTAAGTTCAAAGATTTTACTAGAGTAATTTTATTTAAATCTTTTAATTGGAATGAGTTCCCTCAAAATCTATGGTTTTTTACTTAATTTGGCTTTCTGACCAGATTATTTTAAAAAAAAAATTAAAAGTGTTGAATTCTTTTAAATATAGGCTTAATCAATAAAATAGAATTCTTTCAAAATCTGGCCAAAATGATTCTTAACCATGAAACAGAACTGTAGTTAAGAAAGGTGAAGATTCATCACCATATGAGAGGCAAAGTGAAACAAGTGCTAGGGTAATCCAAACATAGAAAGATTAAAAACATGTAACAAACCTCAAAATCTAGGATAAAAATTAAAAACATGTAACAAACCGAAAGCAAGATAATATTGAATTGTAGAAATGTAATTTATATCTATTGGTGTCATGATCTAAACTAGCAGAAGACAAATGATAAAAGGGGGAAGAAAATGAAATTGCAGCTTACCATGAGTGACAAGCAGCAAATTTTCAGAGGGGTATTTGTCGGCAAGTGCTTTAAAAACGTGTTCATATCTTGCTCTTGTAGCTGCCGTCGTTTCTTCCCATTGTGGCAACTAGAAGGAAGAAGAAACAAGAGGAAAAAATATGATAATAATCACGCAAATATGAAACAAAGATGATTTCGCATATCTAAAATATATACCTCTTCAAACACAGGTTTTGCAGTGTAATCAACAGTGCCAGGTGGAAGTATGGCTTCAAGCTCTGAGATAACGAAACCGAAATTCCCATCTTTTGGTGCAAATTCGCGCCTAATAGCTTGCTTGTTCAACATCTCACATAATCCATACTCAATATTAACCTGAATAATAGAATAGCAATGATAATAAAATTGTTTAATTGCAAATTATAATTGTAAGCTCAATGGAACATAAAAAAGAGATGACAGTTGATGCAACGTATATAGAAACAGTTTTCTTTTTGAAATGATGTAACCTTGACTTTGGATGGATCAATTGCGATACCGTCTCCGGTGGTGGAATCGGGGTTGTCCTCGAGGGCGCAGAGGGCGGAGACGACTCCGGAGGCGGTCTGGATGCAGCGGAGGAAGGGGGAGACGAAAACGCGGTGGATCGGGAATGCGAGACGGGATTTTAGGTTGGTGCCGGTGCGGAATGCCCTGACACGACCGGCTTCTACTAAAGGTGGGTCCCAGGGCCTAGGTGATTTAAGCGCCCATTGCGGATCGAAGTTATCAATGCGGTCGCCATGCCTCATTATGACGAGGTTTTGGTAGGATTGATGGGGGAGCGTGGCAGAGTCGTCCATTGGTTGGTCTGGTTTGCGATGGAGACAAGTCAGTGGGGAAGGTTGTTAGTTTAGTTATATAGCAAGGAAGGAATGCTGTCAAAATGAAAGCAGCTTCTTTGTTTTAAGGACACCTTTTCACATTTTGTTGGGTTAATGTTAAAAAAATTCAAAAGTGTGTGCATGTTTATAATTATAGTTAAAATTTATAATTGAGACTCATTTTTAAATTTTAATAATAATTATAATTTAATTGTAAATTTAAGAGAAAATAAGTACATTTATTTGACTATAATTAATTAATATTTAATTAATTAAATGATAATTAAACTATAATTGACACTTAATTGATAATAAATTAATTAATTAATGGGTAATAAATATATGCATTTTCTCCTAAATTTGTAATTAGGCAATAATTTTTACTAAAATTCAAAATTAGTTTTAATTACAAAATTTATAAGTTTGAGCTACAACTACAAATACACATATACTTGTGAATTTTCTAAATCATTAGGCCTATTTATTAGGATCATTTCACTATTTTCATGTATTTAAGTGTCTTTTTAACAAAAAATGGTAAGAAATGACTTAATTGTATAACCCATTTTTCTGAAAAAATAAAAGTTTTTCTCTCATCAAAGATGTTGTAATTAATAATTCACAGTTTAATTAAATAAAAATTATTATTTATCATTAGATTAAATAAGAATGTATATCGTTAGATTATATAAAAATTATTATTCAATATTGGATTAAATAACATTATTTGATAGTATTATTAAATTCGTTACTCTAGAATTCACCTAATTCGCTAAACTCGTAATTTAAGAGAATTTATGACTAAAATATAAGAATAATTAATTAGATGAAGCGAAAGTGTAATATAAATTTTTTAATTGATAACTGATAATTTTAAAAATATTATTATTATTATTATTATTATTATTATTATTAACAACCAATGATTCATAATTTTGCATAATGAATAACACTTTCTGGCTTTTGTAGAAGGCTCTTGTAGGAGTAAACCAAAAATGATTTGCTACATTTTCCTTTACTAATTGTCATTTCGTTTTCTTGGATAAAGATGTGGATCAATGTCACCATTCATTTATAGTAAAGACTATTTCTCCGTAGAAAGGGAAATGCAATCCACATTAGAAAATTCAGATATGGAACTTTCCATCAACATTCTCAAATTTCTTTTAGGAAATAAATCAGTATTTTCCTGATTGGAAAGAGTCAAAATCGTTGTGCGGATAAATTCTCCATTCAACTAATTTCATTATTTCAATTCAAAGTTTAAAACACATATAGTATTGAAAAATAATAAAGTAATTATAATTTAGACCTAAATAAATTAGTCTTTAATATTTTTTGCTTTATTATTTCAATTTGATTTAATTTTTAAAAAATAATTTTGGAAATAGAAAGACTTTAAAAAATCTTTGTCCTTTTGATTCATTCAAATTACTGAGTGGACTTGGTCTATTACTTCTGGCGTACGTATACCATCATTATCCATTTTTGACGAACATGGCTTGACAAATTTGTTTTTCGTCGTGAGATTACGTCTAGAATTATCCCATAGGATAACATAGAACGCATATTCAAGAAAATATGAGCCTATCATCTGAAGTGACCGTAAGGGCCTAAGGCATGAAGGTATATCATGTATGACTCATTCTAGATTTACAAGGAGGTTAATTTGATAACATTGGATTAAATAATGTGCAATATTTATTATATCTTTGTTGTATGATCTACTTACACTTAATAATCTTTTTTCAATGCACACATCTTATAGGGGGAAAAAAAAGGGATATAATAAATCTATTATTTTGAATTTAAATGTTATAATGACCTAAAACAAATAGTATTTGATTTGAATGTTATATGAACAAGTATAATTCGATAATCATATACCAATACATACATAATTAGAGAAGAGTTGGATTGATGGGAACAATACTCATTAATTGAAAGCAGATGATAACTAATCAAGTTACGAAGATAAAAAAAAAATGATCAAGATTTATAAGTTAATGATCAAATGATTATTATTTCAAATGCTATAGTATCAGCCATTTTATACTTCAAGAGTGAAATGATGAATAAATTATTAAGTACTTCTCCTTCGCCCGCTCTTTTTGGTAGGATCAAACCTCTTGCACCATAGAGGTTTTCTATCGATCCAGAACTTTGCTTCATTCTGCCCGCATAAGATCATCACAGGTACATAAGACGCTTTAAAGATCACCTTGCCTAAATGTAGCCAGTGCACGTATAACCTTTCCCCGCATGCTTCATATTTCCTAACAGGCATTATGTATTTATAGAAATCATTAAATCAATATCATATGGTCATAATCAATTGGAACAATGAATGGTTGCTTAATGCTTACTCGTTGAAAAAGTTGATGTTTTGATTTTCTGGAAGAGCAAATCCATTTGAGAAGGTTAAGAACAAGCATCGATCCTCCTCGGGTGTTCGCTTTGTTACAGGATTCCACTCCTTAGCATAAGGGTTCAACTTGGATGTAGCAGATAATGGTGCACTAGTTTGTGCAGTCTCCACGCCTTCCACTTGCCATAGCACCACCTGTTTTTTCCCTGGCTCGAACCTTCACCTGCACTTACAATTTCTTCTTCTTCACTTCTCTTTTGCAGTTTATCCTTAAAGATAACGCAACAGACTTGCGTATAGATGCGGGCCATGCCCTTCAACACATTTTCTTTGTCGGCCATAATAACACTTGGAGATACAAATAGTTGCCCTAAGGTTAGAGTGAGGCGCATGATGTTTGATGAAGTTTGGATGCTTCATTAGGGTCGACAAAACGGCTTCAGCCTCATTACAGACAAAACCCAAGAGTTCAAGGCCGTGAGCAAAGAGTCTGGTAATAATATCTTGGAACCCTCGTGAGTCTAGCTACATCCAGAATGCTATGGCTTTCATGGACAATACAGCCCTCTTCTCATACCCATCATGCGGCAAAACACAGACCTTGCATCCTGATCAACATCGGCAAAAGACTCAACAGATGTAGCCATTGGATAGATATAAAATACTAAAGTCCTGAGAAGAAGAGAAACTTGGGCTGTGTTATCTGTGGGAATACAACTGAGGGATATAGGAAAGAGACTGCTTAGATAAGAAATGAGAGAGAACGAAGTCCATATATAACTGAAAGAGAATGAGTGAACCATTGTGATGGTTCACAAACTGATTTACAAGGAAAAGTTTGGCGGGCTAGTGCGCTTTTTCCTTTTTCTCTATTTTTTCCTTTTAAGTTCTTTTTTTCTCTTTTAAAGAAATATCCAACGTTCGAACAAATTTTTAACAAAAAAGAAAATGTGGAGGCAGGTTTTTGGCCTCTAACATTTCTATAATTTCATAATAAGAGGTTTCAAGTCATAAAATTTTGAAATTCGTATATCAATTTAACTAATTTGAATTTCAATTTTTTCTTGAACGTCTTTTATTTTATTAATACTGAATTCGGCATTATGTATCGATTTCAATATGAAATCAGAAAAATATTGAACACGCACGCAACCCGATAGAGACACTTAAGGGCAAGGGAACTATCCCAGTCCTAAATATGCAATATGTGATCGGAGAGAGGAAATAATGAAAGGAGATCATGCTAGCAGTCCTAAATATGCAATCTGCGGTGGAGAGAGGAACCTATGAAAGGAAGAGAAAACTCCCCAAGCAACCATGGCACATGATACTCAAATCTGAATTCCGAGTCTTTATTTACATGTTGAAGACATAAATTATTGGCCATCAAAAACATCAAATTGATGCGTTATTTAGTTACTACTACACCCTTGAGCAAGAAACCTCTCAAGGGTTAATTTGATAGACATAAAACCTCTAGAAAAAAAAAATTTAACCATAGAAATGAAAAAAAAAAAAAAAATTAAGGCAGCATTAATATTTCCAAAGATAGATATATGTAGCTAGGAAAAGACTGTACGGCCCAAAAAAAAAAAAAAAGCTAGGAAAAGACTATAGGTTTTGTTCATTTGTTAAAGCCAAAGACCACAAAGTGCAAGATATTGTAGGTCAGCCAATCCAACCCTCTTCGTCCTTAAATCTTTATTGATCATATTTTCTTGTTTTGGGCATATTTTTATATTTTGAAAACTTTATATTTTAGAAATATCATTTTTATGGGTGTTTGGTTTTCTATTTTCTTATTTTCATGCTACATAATTTGCTAGGAAGAAGAAAGTGTGCACTGCTACTGCTTAGGATTAGAATAGCGCTATTTCTTTCGAGAGAGGATATTTCCATTCAAAACTTTTTTAAGGAATTTATTGGAATTTCAAAGAATATAGGAAGTGAAGAATGATTAGACTTAGATCTTTCATCCCTTTCCTTCCATAGTTGCAATGAGGAAAATGTACATATTATACACTATTTGAGTTGATACATGTACACAGAATTACCTGTGTTAGTATGATTATAGAAATGGCGATTACTCATATCCCCCATGCTATTATTAATATAAATTCATGAAAATTTGGAAAATTCTCTAATGAAAAAAATAAAAATAAAAAGCAATAGGAATTTTCTAATTTAATGAAAGTTTCTTCAATACAACTCAGAAAGCACAACAGTTGGATTAGAGTGGTAAAATGTCCTCTTATTAATTGGTCATTCTAAAGTATCACTTGGATTGGATATTAATTTCATTAGTAAAACCATACAGCTTCATCATCACTGAACTAATTTTAGCTCTCACTTAAATTAATAAATTCATTAAGAAAGAAAAAAAAAATGATAATTTTTAGAAATTTTTAAGCCTAACAATATCATTCAATCCACTCCTTGCTAAATGATGTGAGACCAATAATTCAGTATCAAGTCAAATTAAATATAAACATAGAAATGCTTTAAAAGGAAAATTTAAAAATAATCAGAGTCATTATGGTTCAAGAAGAGAAGTTAATCGATGAAAAAGGAAAGGGAGAGAAGCGAGCAGCGTACGGCTGCCTGCGACGGAGTGAGGTGGGCAGACAAACTAGTGGTTGCGCAGGCAAAAATGTAAAAGATGATGACCATTAACTGATGTGAATGTCGTTTGGAAGGAGTGCAGAACAATATAAATGTAAACTGAAAATTACAGTAAAATAATAAACAAACAGGATTATGATACTTCAACAACAGCCGTTATTAATATCTTCATTTTCTTTTCAAGACTTGAAGTGAATAATTATGGATCATTCTATGCATTTATTTATTTTTATTTTCATTTAAAAGAAAAACGAAATAGAATTAACTCAAAATGAAGTTGCGCAATAATAATAGAATAATTTATGGAACATGCATTGAGAATAATTTTATGCAAAAAGATAAGAAATAACAAAATCCACTTTATTCACGATACCTACTCATTATATACTTTTGGGTAGAGCAAGTAATCAAAACTTCCAAAACTCATTCTCTCAGAACTGACGACCCTTATATTTCTAGCGCAAAAACACAAACACCTTCCCCATAAAACACCAAGAATGATAAGGTGAAGAATAACAAGAGTACTAATTGATGCTTCTTTCAACTGGCATCCACCGCTCACTCTGCGTCGTTGGCTTTTGCAATGTAGACAATTATAGCATCACCAGGAAGGGCAGGACTGGTTATAACAGTTGAAAATTAAAAATTATACATATGTGCACGCGTGTTAAATATATGAGATGCGCACCAAACATGACATGAAAGCTAACATCAATAATGATAGATATTAACTATCTCGTAAGCAGAGATAGTTATACGACGAATGGATCATTGAAGAAAAGTTCTAAGAAAACATTAGGCAAAACAGATGACATAGCAAATTCGCAATTCAATGTATGGGACGCCAGCAATAGTACAATGCATTCTCGTTACAATTTTACCTTTAACAATGTATGGCTTTCAGTAACGTGAGGACCTCCTCAATCACAAATCCAATCGAATGACAAAGTATCCTCTTTGCTTCCTTGAAAAATAGAATTCAAAGGGCATACCATTTACTTAAAACAAGGATGATATCAAACAGAAAATTACCTGGTTGAAATCATAAATACAAATTACAAACGAAATAAAGCACTTTTCAAACCTTGAACATATCTGAGGTAATGCTGAGTTAGTACATCTTGCACAAACTATTATTTATAAATCTATCAGCAGACATTAAACAAAGAAGACAAATTGATGCTTCTGAAAAAATTCTAATGCATTGACTAAAACCTGTACAGCCAAAAATTCAGTCAACACTCCATATTCTGTATGGAGAAAAACTGACATCAAATACAAAATGCAGTGCGCCAAGATGCAATTATGGAGGCTTAAAGCACATCACTTGCCACTCGAATGGGATGCAGGACTGCAATGGCTTGAGAAATAGCATTTCATCATTTCTGAGCATCTGCAAATAATAAAATCGAAAGATACCAGTTGCTCTAAGCAGTTATATGAAGAACAAAAACCATAAATACAGTGAAGACAAGAAACTAGGCAAAATCACAACCTAGACTAATCCAAAGATGATTTGCACAGGTCGACAAGTAAACAGGAGTGGCACTGTATTTTGTTATTGTTCTTCTCCCAACAATTCTCTAACATAACAGTAGACATGCATGAACCTGTGAGCATCCATAGCTCAAGCCTCTAATCACAGCATACAGGAGTCTGAATTTGATAAGTGAGTCTCATCATCAAGCAGCAGAGGTCGACTTATCCCCACCAACACTCCCTATCAGATGTAAACAGGCTTGACATCATTAGAACCAAAACTTGTGGCACATGCTGGACACTTCCGGTGACGACTTTCAATAATTCTTTGTACACAGGGATTGCAGAACAAATGATAACATTTTGTAATAACAACCTGATGATTTAACAAAATTGAAAAAAAAAAAAAAAGATAAAAAAAAGAAAAGAAACATTAGAACTCTAAGCAACGTAATGGAAGAATCAATCATGACAAATGTTATTTCATTCAATTGGTGTACAAGTTAACTTTTGGAGGTATTACTAATTTCTTCAGATGAATGTGATTACAATAATGATCGCTTAGAATTAAGCACACTTAATGGATTCACTAAGAATGAATTTGTGACAGAGGATCAGTAATAGGGATGTAAATGAACCAATACAACTAGCAAATTACTTGAGATCGACTCGAGAAATACGCAAAATCGACTCGAGATTAGTCGATTAATTGAGAGCTCGAGCTACTCGAGTAATCGAGTGAACCGAATTTGAACTTTAAAATACTTGACTCAAGAGGCTTGCGAGCCTAATTGAGCTTAGGCATATTTACAATATTACCAATTGAGCTTAATTAATCCATGCTTAATCAAGCTTATTCGAGCCTAAATTTCAATTTATAGAATTCATAAAAAAAATTATATAAATAAATGAGTCTAATCGAGCTCGAGCTCGCCTTCAAGTATTTAACCAAGCTCGAGCTCGAGTTAAAAATTGAAGCTCGATCACGCTCAAGCTCGAGCCTGACATAGTTCGCCTCGACTCGGCTCTATCCCACCCCTAATCAGTAAGCTATTTTCTAAATGTCATGCACTTTGTGATTCTTTTAATAACCTTCTAATAAGTGACAGCACTTTACTTTTCTCAAAAACACTGGTTCCTCAGGCTAGGAGAAACAGAAGCACGTGATTATTTAGTCTGCACAACTAAGACTATGTTACACTCATGGAACTCTTTGGAAGTTCCACCCAGTTCCTTCCCTCCTCTCTTCCATCCGGCGGACTGCACATTTTTCGCCTATTTACTGAAAAGCTCCAACTCTAAATGAAATTTTCTATTTTTATTTCAACAACAGATTTTGTATCACCATGCATTTATTACGAAGGGCCAACTATAGTAGTATGCAATGCTATTAGCATAAGGCAAATGGAAAACCAGAATAAATAATCCCATTTATAAAATCACACCTTAAATTTTTTACAAGAAAAGGCAAGGATTTAAAGGAAAGGTAGTAAATATGTTTTCTAATTTTAGTAAACATTTTCTTACTGTGTTCAAATTTTTATTTTAATTTCTAGAAAACTAAGAATGCCTCTACCCGTAAGAGCAGAATTGGTGAATTCCATAAAATTTTAAGGAATGCATTTATAACTCTACAGTTATCATGTTTGACATGCACAATAATTCATTTAGAATTGTAAATTTTGCTTTCTATAGAATCGCTTATGTTTGAGTCAAATCCTACCAAAAAATGGATAAAATTTGCAAATGAATTCTAAATTAACAAAGTTACAAGCTAATACAGCCATAAATTTACAGTACAAGATCGCAAGGCTATAAATTCAAAATGAATCCAAAAATAAGAATTCATTAATAGATGAACCTTTTTAATGAAATTGATTTGGAAATCAAATGAGTTATATAGGGATTTAAACCAAACGACGTGCAAAAGAATTTTTATAAAAAGTAAACCAGACTTTTACTTCCAATTTAAAAGAAACTTTAGCAAATGTATACTTAGACTGGAAAACTTGTTTACTTGCTCTTTTATACATATATATACATTATACATATATACATTATATATATATATATATATATATATATATATGCTAAATCACAATGTTCTATTTGCATTAGGTCAAAACATTTTATATATATTTTCTCGGAAAATTTAATTGCTACAGAGAGATGGAGAGCATGGATTTAAATAACAGCCATTATATAATAGTATTTTGGCCTTCCATTACCGTTATAGCCGCTATTTAACAATCGAAAAATTTTTGTAATCCATAACAGCCGTTACTTAACAGTAACGGTCGTTATATAACGGTAACGGCTGTTATATAACGGTAATAGACCATATTTTTTAAAAAAATTTCTCTTTTTTTATTTCTTTTTCTTTCATTTTATTTATGCCACATCAAAACTCAATCAACTAACTTTTCAAAAAATTTTCATAAATTAACTCAAAAAAAATTAACAAGTGAAATTTATACTTATTAATTAGATGTAAGTCATAGTTTTAGTGACTTATGAAAGTATTTTTAGTTTGCAACATTTTGCTATTTTTTGTTTAAAAATTGCGTAGCGGTTTGCCGTTACCATTACGTTACAATCACAACCAAGATCTTGACCAGAACCACAATTGAAATCCAAGATGGAAAGTTATTAAATGATGTTTCTAATCAAGAGACTAAACACTATCATATCTAAATCCTTTGATAAGCACGTGATATTAAGGCCATAAACAGGGAAATGGGAAATATTTACCTCTTTAGGTCTTTCAAGGCAGATACTGCACTTCACAATTTCCCTATATTCTCTAAGTTCCTGCTGAAGCTTTTCTGCAATTGACAACCCCTCAGTATGCACTCGAAGACGTGCAACCTTTCTCCTTGCTACTTCTAATTCCTCTTCTATTCTTCTCTTGTCAAACCTAATAACAAACAAAATAATGATGCATCAATGCCAGCATATTAAATTTGGAAAGTAAAGGAAAGGGGAAAACAAGAGGTGATGTTCATTACCTCTCCGTCTCTAGTTCTATTTGGATCTCCAACAGAGCTGATCGACTTCTTTCAACCTTAGATTGTGAATCCTCCAGTGATTCTCTTGCTTGATTTGATGATTTTCTCATATCTAACAGTCGCTTTTGAATATTTTCCAATGTGCCTAAGTTTTGACACTTCTCTTCTGTAAGTTTACAAACCTGGTCAAAGCAAACTTTTAACTGCAAGACAAGTGTCATTCCTTAGTCCATGCACATACATTCTCCACCTAAGTTGACTCCAACAAAAAAAAGTCACAAAAAAAAACCTGATCTTCAATTCTAGCACATTTCACATTATAGAATTCATGAGAAATATTAGCTTGTTGAATCTCCCTTTCCATGGTTTGTTTATCCATGAGCAGAGAGTCCCGCAGCTGTCTTGCCTTCACACCTTCTAAAACAAGCTGAAATAGAGCCAGCAGGATCAGATGAATCAAAATAAAGCACATACATACAAACACAACAAATTTTTTTATGTTAACCATGATATATGGTAAGACCTGGAAGAGAACATGAGCAAACAGTTAATCTACATGCATCCAAGAAAAGGCAAAATACCATCTATATAGAAGAAAGAAACAATAAGGAATGGAATAAAACTGTTCAGTATCTTTAATTATTGTACTTTGACCATGCTACATAGAGATTTAACACAAAGTCTAAACTGCATACTCTATTTCTCAAATATATCCACATTTAAAAATTTAATTTTGACACTATTGTTAATTATTTTCCTATTTTAGGGGTTATATCCATCTAAGGTATTTGAAAGCCATACAATCTCATACTGCATTAGCTAATATTTGCAACCAAACAACATACATAATCACATGCCAATTAATAAAGATGTCTCTCCAATAAGCTGTGACTTTAACAGCTAAGAAAACAACATTTCTTTTTCTTTCAAAGACAACAAGCAGCTTCACATAACAATAATAATATCCTCCCAAATACAGTATACAAAACCAATCACGTAGCATTTTAACGCATGTCGTAAAATCAAGATAAAAGCTGCTTAAACATATGCAATCAGCGAGTTAACATATGAATGTACGCCTGTAAGCAAGTTCATCTATCAAATCTAGAAAAATCTGATAAGCGATTTTGGGCGAACAATCGCGTGTGATAGTAACAGGGCTGTATCGGCCATAGCATAACAGTAATGGTAAACTGTAGCATAATTTCTTTTCAAAAATTGCAAAATGTTCCAAATTAAGAAAGAATGATATAATTCGCTATTGAAACTTAGAATTACAACTTACTAACAAGCATAAAACACCTACTTTAAATTAACTTTGAACTCTTTAAATGTAAAAAGCACCTATTTTAAATAAATATTCTTCTTCATAGCAGCAAATCTTATTTTTTAAGTGTTCATGGCTTGAAAAATGGCAATTAAAAGAAAAGAAGAAAGATGCTACTGTTATGTAACAGCGTTAACAGTTATGTAATGGCAGTTAAGTTACATAACAGTCATAATGACCATTATATTTACAGAAAATTTTGCTTGTTATTTATTGGGTATAACGGTAATGGGAGGCCAAAATCCCATTATATAATATTTAAAACCATGCTTGCCAATGACTCTGCCTTCATTGAGGAAGAGTGATACAGAGGTGGCTATCCATCAAAGAAGAAGGGTGTCTACATGCAGAAGAAGAAAGATAACCGGTTTTCTTCCCCCTTTTTTTTGGGGCCGGGGGAAGGGGCAACAACCCAGGAAACACATTTTCAAAAATTGTGAAATTACTGAAACAGGCCCAAAATATTTCATATGCATTTCAGGACATTTAGTGCACATTTGGAAAAGCAGATATGCTGTAAACCTGACATTTCCATATATCGTAGGTTTAAACACTTGAAATACTATATCTGGGAAAAACAAAAACAATGTAATTCAATACCAAGCTACACACAAAAAGCAAACATGAAACTCTCAAAGGAAGACCATGAGACCACAAGATACATCAAACTGAATCTCACTGACAAATGAGAAATAAGCCAATAACCTTAATATTATAATCATCTCTTTCTGTAACTTGCTGCAACAGATGCTGGTTTTGAGTTTGCATATCATCATACGCTTGTCCAATTGTCTGAATAAAGATGAACAATTTTCATTCAATAGTATGATTGCAAAGAAGCATGATCCATGATAGTTAACACTAAACAAACCTCTATTTCAGATAAGTAAGCCTCATTTTCTTCATTTTTTGATTTCAGAACATCAGAAAGTCTAATCATATCCCTGAAATAACAATACAACAACATTTTCAGACCTACCATATAGTTAAATGTTACAAGGCAAAGATCATATGATAGTACCACCCAGTTAACGAAAACATTTGAGAGGAAACAACAGGATTCTAAATGGGACAATGCTCATCCATCAACACACCTTCAGCATTTGAGAAAATTATTAACAAACATCACTATGAACAAGTACAACCCGTTTAAGCATCAGAGCAAAAAAAAACACATGCATGCTTATCTAAAAGCAAACAAAAAAAAAATGGAGCAAAAGGTTATTTTATTCAGGAGATTAGAGAAAATTTTGAGATTCATTGGAGAAAAGTGCACATGGCATGTTTTGAACACATAACTGCATAATAGAAAGGCTTCAAATTACATATTCTAATGCCCACATAACATCCCCAGCAGCCAAAAGGATCACAATAGAATTCAATTTTTCGTAAACCTAAATTTTACCTTTTGTAGGCTTCCAATTTCTGTCTCAGATCAGCAATCTCAGCTTCTGCCGTAGCAAGCCTCTGCTGGGATATGGCCTCAGCTTCATTTGCTGTCTTAACTCGTAATTCTAAATTTTGCTCATCAAGGGAGGATTTCAAACTTTGAACCTGAGCCCATGCCCTGTATTCAACATCCCTAGCTTCCAAGACATCCCTACAATGGCAGAATAAACATACAAACAACTATAGGTTTTAACAGGATCAAGCTAACTGTTGTGGTCCCAGAATTGAATCTTGTGGCTACATTTTAAGGGCTTGTTAAAGGGAGAACTCTTCGATCTTTTAAAACTAGAAGAACGAGATAATGAGGACTTGTTAAATGAGAGAACCCACAGATCCCTAAACAAAACTTAATTCTGATCTTCCCTCTCCTAGACTCTTTCTTAAAAACAAAGACAATCGAAGCAACTGTAACTTGGTAACTTTCACAAGAAATAACCACCCACATTAAAATAAAAAACCAATCATGACTGAAATGAATAAACTACCAGGTAGTCTTATCCTCAAGTCCCTAACACTAAACATGATAAGTAAATGGGGAGAACAGACAGCATCTAATCATTGGAGGCAGGAGTACTTTATTGTAACGCTAAGACCTACAGCTTTTATTACTGAGCTGGGTAGGAGGAAAGAATATCATAGACTTGCGCAGAGTTGAACTGCCACTTGATTTGAAGCCCCATACATGATTTTGTTCAATTTTCGGCACATAATAACCAACAAACAATTTATTAAGAGAAGACAGATTGCATAAGAATTATCTACATTTTAGTCAAGTGTCAGTCTGACCAGATATGAATTAGGGATTTTACAGGGGACAGGGTGGAAGCAGCTCTAACCTTGAATCAGTGGATTCACATCTATACATATCCACAATCAGCTTCAGTTCCAGATCAGTTTCCCTCAGATCTTGGACCTGCAACCAAAGAAAACAGGACTATATTCATAACTGACCCTCTATAGATTAAATCCCCAAAAAGAAGACTTGATACCTACTGCAATAAAGGAAAGGTTTCCAATTAAATTTTTAGACCAATAAATTAAAAGATACCAATGATTCACTCTCTTAAAATATAAGTATGATTCTGAGTTAAGTAAACTAGATAACCTATAATTTTCCAAATTAACATGATCCAGAATGCAAAGCAATGCAAAGCATACTAAAGAGTTAGGTGCTGAGGAAATTCACATACTACTAATTTAACAGTCAATCTGAGCATAATTCTAAATTACCAACAAGATACGAGAGCAACAACCATTAAAACTTGTATTGAAGTGAAAATCCAACTCCGCTATGACCATGGATGCAGCAAAATATTAAAAATGTACACACAGTTTCACCCTTCCACAAAACAAAAGGTTCAGAGATGCTGATAGGGGTAAATGCATAATTTCTCAAACATTCTCAAGGCCAACTTTGGATTCCCATGCAGAAAGGGCCTTAAATACTCAATCTAACATTCACTAGATATGAAAGAAATAGCCTCTTAAAGCACTCATGGAAAAAAAGGGAATTCAAAATTTGGCATTCAGAAATCCTGCTAGATGCTTCCAATGTAACACTATGCTTTCAAGAAAATGGTGGGATAGAGAATAATTCGATAATACTGGCTAAGAAAGTAGCTGCATGCACCCAAAAACAATCCTCGAAAACTGTGTACAATAAAATTCAAATAACATACAAGAGACAGAAAATTACATACCACAGATTGCAACTTTTGTATCTCAGCAGCTTGGCTTTTAGACCTGCTAGACAAATTCTCACACTCTTTTACCTGCTCCAGAAAACAAAAGCTTTGAGCAATTCAACTGACGAAAAGAATGTAATAGCACACACACACACACACCAATATATACCCAACCTTCCTATCAAGAACAGCAGAAAGAGACTGCACATCCGCCCGCAAAGAATGAATATCAGAAGCAGTCTCTTTGTAATTACTCAATTGGCGTTGCATATTGCCCATTTCTTCAGGAAATGAGGAAAGCAAGGCTTTGAATTCTGCAATGATTTCTTTTCTTCCTAAAATAGAGAAGCAACTCCATCAGTCTTAACAAGAAAAATGCGCGGTAAGAAGGCAGTACTCTTGAAAAATGATCATATGAAGGCATCTAGCAGTTACTTACCAGGTTCTCTTGATGACTCTTCCAGCTTAGTTTCAATCATATTTCTCTCATTCATTTGTCTTTGTATCTCCATCCCTAAATCAGCAATTCTAGAATCCACAACTGCTGAAGATCTTCGAAAAACATCAACTAAATCATTTTTTATGCTCAATTCCCTCTCCCTCCAGGGAAGCTTATCCCTCTCAACCTGTGATTCCAAGGGAGATGGATATGGTCAGTATGAAAACCATATCCATGCAAACAAAACGATAGTCTAAGGCATAAATGAAACTACCGACCAGTTACAACCTGTAGTTTCTCGTATAAAGCCTGATACCGAAAAACTTCTGATTTTGACTTTTCTAGCTGATCTCTCACTGAAACATAGACTTGTGAGGAAGAAATACACTTCACATTCTTCAACAAGTTCTGTAAACCCAAAAATCCAGTACTGACTAAGCAGGGATTCATTACTTAGACAATAATTTAGAAGAACAACCATTTACTACATTCACACTGAGAAGTGACATTGATAATCTCTAAAAAAATAAATAAATCACCTGCAAATAAGATAATTGCTCCAATATTTTTATTCTTTCATCATGAAGGCCTTTCAGTTCCAGCAGTCGGGAAGAAGCTTGATCCTGTGGAGCTCAAATTGATTAATTAATATGTTCACCCCTTCCAGATCAAGCAAACCACACCTAAGAGACAAATAATGCAGAGGAAAAATAAAACTACTAGAAGCTCCTTCAGAGCAGACTCCATTTCTTGAAGATTCTTCTGTTTATCTCTGGTCCTATCGCCAGTAACAGGCACGTTTCCAAAGTTTAGGACCGGGAAAAATGTCCCTTTTGTTGCATCCCTTTCTGCTTTTAGAATCCCCAGTTCAGAATTACTCTCTTCCAATTCTGAAACGGCAACCTCCAATTCCCCTTTGAAAAAAAACCAACAAAAGCACAAGAGTCAACCTTACAGATCTAACAAACTTCCATGATATAAAAATTAAACATTTTTCATGTCAGTTGATCAGACATAGACCCATGTTAGCAAAACAAAAGTACTCCTTAAATTTCACAATACTCTCAGGCATTTGGAAAAACAATCCAACACACTGAGAGAATCGAATATACAAGACAAATTGCATCATTATAGTGAAAAAAAAAAATTCTGCTTTTGATTAAAAGAAATAAACTACTGGAATGGCTACACATGATCATACTTAACCATTCAAGGATCATAGAAAACCACGCAACAACTAAAATTGCCAATATGTCCTAGTCCTTAAGCTCATCCATTTGGATGTAAATATGCATCTTCATATTTCTAACCACGTGGGGGTTACAGCTTCAGGTTGTCTTCAAACTAGACTCACTCAAAGCCCCACAGAATGTTACCTTTTAGCTGCTTAATCTCAGCTTTACTTTTTGCATCAGTATCTCTACAGCTCTGCAACTCCCTTGCAAGTGATTTGTGCTTCAAATGCAGGTCACTTAGTGCTAATCTCAAGTTCTTAACCTCTTTATCTAACTCACAAGATTTCATTTGCCTGCATGCACCTAGCAAAAAGAGCAGTACACCACGGACACTGAGAAGAAAATCAAAAAGGAAGGGAGCACGCAACAAATATCATAGAAACACCAGCAAAATAAATTCTTACCATCTTCTGACATCTCTTTCAAAACAGATGCATGTAATCCATCCTTTAGATGCCAAAGGTGATTGATTGCAGTCACTATATTACATAAAATGTTTTTAATCTTCTCAGAAGCATTTTCTTTATCTTCTTCCATCACATCGAGGCAATCATTCGTACAGGAAGTTTCAGTTGCACCCATTTCTACGAGTCGGCTTAGAAAAGCATCCTCAAAAGAAGTCGATGCTCCATCTGACAAGCAATTTGAAACACCCCTATCAGAAAATGGGATATGCTTTAATAATAAAATACTGAAATCTCAATATACAACTGCCAGTCCATTTTTATTGTAACACATGAGCAAACGAAATATTTATGTTTTGAATCTTACAAACTATTTTTGTTCAAGATTAGGAATGTGAAACAAGAGCCATCAGATATTGCAGAAAAGGTTCCCTATTCCTTTCTGTTATCAATAAGCAACACAGAGGCAAATAAGCACAGCCTCAAGGCCAAGAACACCAAGGAGAGATTGTGCACAACCAAACTTTGAAGAATAACATTCTATAGTGTGTCAAATAGCGGCATTCTTACATCTTCTAAGGCAAACAATGCTCCCAACTCCAGAAAAGGCTGGAGAGGGAAATCTTACCTAGCCAATCACATGCTCTTACAGCAAATCACTGGCTCAATAATAAGTCATTGCCTTTTACATTTGCAAGGTTCATAGGCGTTAAACAGTTCATTATGTAGGGGAAGGGTTAAAAAAAAAAAAAACAATGTAACAAGAGAGGTGATCCTCACCATCAGTCTTTGATAAGTGTCTGATGTCCTGTCCAAGACTACATTCTCTTGTGTGTTTGGAACGTGCTTCCAAGTCAGTGACCAGCTATCGTAAAAACATGAAGCCAATTTCTCAGAATGTAATACTCAATACTGTATGCATAAATAAAAAAGATATCACAGGCTCTTTCCCTTCCAGGAAATAGTAGATGTTACACAAAAATAAGAAAAAAGAACACAAAATACAGAAAAATTTAAGAACAGAGACATTACCACTTCCCAAGACCCATGGACAGCTCTCAATGTGGAGTCATAAGGCTGTTGCTTCCCCTTCAATTGATAGAACTTTTTCTCTAATGCAGAATACTCAACCTTTTGAGCTTCTAACTTCTGTACAAGCTTTTGATTTTGAAATTGAAGAACAGCCGCATCAAGCTACACCACAGAAAGATAAATGAGCACAAAACAAAACAAGCGATAACATAATGGCATCACATTCCAGCAAACCAAATATCATAAATTACCAACGTCAGACTGCAAGAGACCTTTTCATTATACCATTCCAATTCCGATTGGCCGAGTCAGAACTAGTTTAGCAAAAGCGAAAACAGAAATAAACAGCTATATGTGTAAGACATGGGGCAATTGTGAATGTTTAGGTCAACTGATAAGTGAAGTATGCTAACTTGACTAAAAATGCATGAACTGTCAAATCTTAGGCAGAGTTAGATCAGCAAAATGAACCATCCACACAAGAGGTAAATATTTTCATAATTGAAAAAAACAAAAAAAAACATGTAAATGAGGAAGGAATCGGAATCAGATGAGCATAAAGCTAAGACCTTTTTGTCCTCGGAGGAGTGCAAGAAAGGCTGTTTCTTAGCCATGGCAGCCGTGGGAGATATGGAGCTGAAGTGACGACGTTTTCTGTCAGGTTCGCCAGTGCTCCCCATTGAAACCCTAACTCCCCACCCACCCAACAGCTTCAGTCACATTAGGGCACACCAAGTTTCCGCACAAATCCAAATATTAACACGATTCACTAAAACCAGCTCCTGTAACTCTAATATACAATTAAATTTCTCGAAACCCTGATTCAAATATATTAAACAAAAAACACACAACGACTTGTTCTTCTGTTTACTGCAAAACCCTAATGTTCGAAACCCTAATTTAACCCTCTCTGCCGATATAATCTCCTTCTCTTTGGCTTTGAGAGTTTGATACCTATCGTTTATTATATATATTTGTATATATCTCTCTAAAGGAGCACGCAATTATCTGATCTCTCTCACATTAGTGCTTCAAGCGGGAGAAAGAAAACATAGTTCTTGGCAATAAGAGCTTGAAATTCCGCGAATGTTTGAAGGGTATTTTTGGTATTAAATGCCATCGAGGTTCAGCCCGCACACTTCTTTGAGGCTGTGATCAAGTTACCGGCGGGCCAAGTATGGTGGGGGGCCCAAAAAAAACATTCAGAACTTTCCTATTGGCTGTGGTATAGTGTAAGAACCGTGAAGTGATTAGAAGGAAGAAGATATTATTCACACGTGTTGGAAGTTTATTTCTTTCTTTTCTGGTTAAGACGTAATTTTTTTTTTACTTTTTCAACAGAAGGTTGAGATGTAATTTAATGTCAGTATCTCATCGCTAACAATATAAATTGTCCGATTATCCAAATTGTCTGGTTGCACCCAGCCATATATGAGTGAAAATAAGCGTCTATATCAGAGGGAGAGGGACGGGACATACGTAACGTACTTCACCCCAATCACCATGTCCATATAGATACAGTGGGTTTCTGCCACTTTTCCACCCCAAAAATTAAAGAATGCTCAGTTAAAATTTAAAAGAGAATGGCTAAAAAATGTCATTCACTTCATTAAAGTCTTTACCTACCTCAGTGTATAACATACAAAAACACATTAAACCCTAGCAACCCCAAACATAACAAGTTCTAAAACTATCACAAGATACTTTATTTTCCTATTCAAGCAGCAACAGAACTTCATAATTACCTTCCCCTCTCTCAGATAGAACTTCATAAATAGAAATTCAAACCCTAAAAAAATAGATCATAGGAAAAAGAAGGCGGGTGGGAGAAAATCTAGCATTGAATCATTTTTTATGATTCAGGGTTATATATTTACAATTTCACATGGCCTAAACAGCCATTTATTATTATTTATTAGTCAATATAGCACACCAATGAGATGGAAGGCATACATCCTATGAGGCCTATTCCTCTTTCATTGCAAGTTCATGTCTCTTCTTTTGCCCAACTTCCACAAGCAACGTCAAAAGAGCCTCGCACACTTGAGAAGCATCTGCATCAGAAGGGTCATCATTCAATGATGAGTACACCATCCAAGCATGGTCCAATTTTCGTTTGGGGCGCACTACAAAGGATCCAGGAACTTCTGCATCACGGCATGTGACGAGCCCATCACTCTTCTCACCATACCTGATCTGCAGTAGCTGGGCACATGCAGCCATTGCAGCACCAAGAGGCATCACTACAGGGAGTTTCGCTGGTTCACCCACCAAGGGCAGCTCTGCATGAGCAACATGAGATAGTGTGGCTAGAACTGCAGGTGTAATCCCAGCTTCAGTGTGGAATGATACAACAGGAAGTTCTCTTGGCAAATGGTGCTTCATCAAGAATTCCTTCCTCCTTTCATAAGTCAGGTCTTCTAAGGCTTGCATGTCACCCTTAAGTGATGCAAATAAAAATTAGCAGAAAATTTAAATCTCACGTACAAGAATCAACTGACTCAGAAAAAGGGATTGCAATTTGGCAATAAAAACAAGTCATTTCATTAAAAATAAATAAATAAATCTCACAAGCACAATTATTTCAGAAGCAACAACTAATTGGGTTCCACTATTTAAATTATCTCTCCATATCATCAGTGATCACTGTTGTCAAACCATTAGACAAAATTGTGTTATCGTTAGTTTCCTTAATCCCTGTCTTGCATGTCGTTTTCTCGCTTCTGAAAACACTGTTGCTTTGAACAAATGGATCTTGAGCAGGGCAATAACGGGTTATCTAGCATGTCTTGATCAGCAATTACTCCAATTTGTAAAACAAGATCTCCATAAAGCATTCATTTAGATTCCAATGTATTGCCTTGAAATTATTCTTAACTAAAATTGGTAATCTACTTAATTACATGATTTGCTTTCAAAGCAATCAATTACACATTATTTATTAACCATGCATTATATTGGACAACTTACATATTGAGTCACCAACAATACACAATTTCATGTGTCAAAAAAAAAAAAAAAGCATAACTACCACTGAGGATTCACTATTCTAGTCCACATTTCCTAACAAAGTTTATTTGCAAACAACGGAATGCACTTATTACTGCCAATGTTCAATGAGGGAAATAAAATGATTTCAAAAAAAGGGAAGTAGAACAAATATAAGAATAGTAACATTATTGGCATGTGTTCTTGTTCTTTTGCCAAAGGTGTGACACCAAAAGATATCTGCAAAACTACCATAGAAGAAGTGCGTAAGGTGCTTTTTAGGTCTCTATTGCATCCCCTACCTCTTTGGAAGTCCATGAACAGTACTCAAGCACACAAAAAGCAAATCCATGAGATAACCCTTCTAAAAAATGAACAAATAAAACTCAGGCATACCTTAATAACTTTACATATTATAATCTCCATAAGTTTCCGCACATTAACATAATCACCAAGCTGTCCTTCACGTAAAATATCCGAAGCTATAGGGCTACCACCGTATGGACTTTGTGCTAATGCCAATCCAGCAACCTTATCTCTCAAATCCGACCAATATAATGACAAAGCAGCAGCTGAATCTATTCCTCCTTTACTATGTCCAAGAAGCATAACACGTTTCTTTGAACCCCAATAGATTTCTTCAACGTACTCTCTTATCTCTCTGGCATTTTTCTCAACTGAAGCCTGATTAGTGATTATACAATCTCAGTAAAAGATTTAAACATCATTATATAAGGGCATAATACGCCTATAACAAACATACCTCACTGTGAATCTTGGCAATGTGACAGGTTAGACCCATCTTAGAGAAACTCAATTTCGTATTAACAAAATAAAGTGGTCCATGATTACTGAAAAGACCTGATGAATAAACAATTAAATTAAGCAAATTATTTGAACCTGCAATGACCAATAAGAAAATTCTATAACTTTCAGTGCATCAAAATTGCAATATTTGAATATAGCTGTTGTGTGATTTAAATTAAATAAAAAAAAATGAAACCTCTTAGCTGAATGATTATTCAATTTGCCACGTTGTAGACAAAATTTCATTCTAATAAATGACTAAGAACTCTGTTTTATTGCACAAATTAATTTGAGACATCCTCATCGCCTTTTATCACTCCAAAAAGTGGCTTTTGTCCTCGTACAATGTTCAACATCCCTAAGAACTTCCTACCTAACAGATGACTAAAACTTCTTGCTAAACTAATGCTGATATTATTTCATATGATTCACTAGAAATTTTGGGGAAAATTTTTCCATAAACATGCTAATGACAAGTGCAATTCAAAAAATTTAAATAGAAAGGCTAATCAGAAGAATATTTGCCAGTCATGAAGGACACATGATCCCAATGCCTGCAATATTAGCAGAAAATGGACAAAAGCAATTCTCAGAACATCAACTGTAACATTCAGGATCATAACTGCCACCTGGAACCAACAAGTAAACCAATGAATTTGGCAACATGTGCAGACCATGCCTGAGAAAACGAGAAACAGTTGAATCATTAACTCTAATACCATAATAGTACATCAAAGATGCAGATATATACCTGATATTATCAAGAATTTCCATGAACCTTCCGGTTCCATCTTCAACTGGAGGCATCCCTGAAGCACGTTGCATCCATCCTATATCATCTGCAGATCCACGAACAGTCCTCCGTGCTCGCTCAATAAGTCTGAAACCAATCATCACACCATTTGAAAGATGAATAAGGAAACTACTCTCCATGATCAACAAATTAGCAAGCAATAAGGGTATAAATATTGAGAAACTTCAGCTGTTGTTCCCATATCTTCAGCAAGTCATGATGAAAAGGAGAGAAAATTAATGCTTAGGCTTTTCCTAGTTAGAATTGGACCCTACATCAGAGCATATGTTCATCCATGTCGATGTAAATATGTGCACTATATTCACTGTTCCAGAACTGCAAATCCAATCTCAGTGAGCTAAAAACCCAACCACTATAAGACACTACAGATTGGCTGATATTTAAAACCCATACAGGCAATCAAGAGACCAAAAGCCTCGTATTTTAAACCAAAAGTTTGAACCTAGGATCTTCCCCCAACCCCTTCTCATCCCTGCAAAAACCTAACATTTTCATGCAATGAAAACTATTCAGCATGATGAGTTTGATATAATGATAGGTGAACTAAACATACAGCACACTAACGTCATTCCCAATTAGTAGAAATGAAGAAAATCAATACCCTTGAAAAATAGAAATTCCATTTTGGCCACTATGATTTGATGGTACGATTGCACTAGTGTTGTCAGATGGGCCTTCCGAAAGGGGTCTTGTTATTTCATCATGGATGGGAGGGGAAGCACTGGCAGATGTAGATGCTTGAGAAAAAGTTGAATGGATTTGACTTGAAGATGGGCAATCACCATCCAGAGATTCTTCAGTTTGTGCAGAAGCAAACGTCACCAATTCCTGTGCATGTGTAGTTGAACTCCATGAATCCCCGGAAGAATAATCCACTGCAAGAGTTTCAAATATTTTTGATCAAGTGACGCAAAATTCAGCAGTAACCAAAACGATATGCATAAACAGAAGATATTGGTGGAGAAAACAAATGCTGTTATGGAAGGTTTATACTTAAATTTTTTGTTCCTACAAAAATCCATAGTGATGCAAGTCCCACACATTTAACCAAGTTCACATTTTGAAAATGAGGAACAGATATCAAGATTGAGTGAATCTCAGAGAGTCGATTATAATCAAATGGTCTGCAAGCATGAAAGATATAGTACTTGTGGTTGTAAAATACAAGAATGGATAATAAACAAAAGTGGTAATTATGAATTCTTCGCCACCAAGTTTAGAATGCTCACACAACTGCAATGTTGGAGTGATACACATTTTATCTCTTAAATAAGCAGTTTCAAGTAGTTTGATTAATTGATTGCTAATCTCAAAATAAACGAAACAATAATAATTAATTTTTCATGGATGACATATACTGGTTGGAAAATATCTATTCATGGAATGCCATAAAAAGTAAACTCATGTTGCATGCTATAAGAGAACTGAACATAAATAATTTAAAAGCTTGCAAAAAATTCTTATGCTAACAACAGAACAATCCAATTGAAATAGTAACAAGCTCACCAGAATAATCAGTGAAACAACGAGTTAGCAATGAAGTTGTTTGAGCAATGTAAGATGCGGCATCATTGAGACCTGGCATAGAGGTAAATAGTTGAGGAATCAGACCATCATTCTCAAGACCATTATTCTGTGCCTGAAACAAAAACAGCAGTTATGGAAAATTTAAATCTTTCCACGTAATCGCTTCAATTAAAGAAAACCATCCTAATATAGGTTCACTAAATCAAAGAAAGAATCCTGCAATACAATTAAGGCAGGCTACCAACCATTCTTAACATGAGCCCTACTTGTATAAATCCAAACTGCCTAGTCTATCAAATTTTATATATATATATATATATACTGACCATAAGTGGGGCGCTCGACTCTGTATTTGTTCTAGTGCTTCCAGCTTCCCCCATCACGACCTTGAGCAAAAACAAGTTAGGTTTTCAACGCATATGCCCAAACACCAGATACCTTTTCTCTTTATTTTATAGAAAGCAACAGACTCAGATCCTCTAATTATACCTGCTTCAGTTATTTAAAACAAAAAGAATTGCAATAACATTCGGCTCCACCAATATTACAAAATAAGGAGATGCGATACAATCCAGGCATTGGAACAATAGTAAAATCACATTGCTTATGATAAAGAAACCCTAATTTAATTTCACTTAACCATAAGTGGAAATGAACGAGTATTTGACCAAAATTATGGAAGCGGATGAAAACCGACGGACAGTTGGGCTATTTCCTTACCAGGAGACTGGGGCCAAGTTTAGAATCGTCAATCAAAGAAATTCCTGAATGGAATTGAAGCTTTTATTTACGGTTTCTTTAAAATATGATTCAAGTATTGAGGATTCGGAGACGGGGGAAATATGAAATCTAAAAGGGCAAAAAATAAGCGGTGCAAGCAAGCATAGAAGACAATGCCGTTTTCAATAGATTTGGGCTATATATGTAGAATCGGTCTATAAAATTCTAGGCATACGTGTTTAAATAATAGGGAGTCTAAACGTCAAGTAAGGTCTGCGTCGTGCGGACAGATTGTGCAATTGGGAGGAATATTTTCATATATATTATATATTTGCCAAACATTGGACAAATTGTTTCTCCGGAGACTAAAACTAAATGGACCTGCTGCTTGCTCGTTTTAAAAGTGAAGGAAAGGATCAGGTCATTCAACGACAAGCTTGAAAACCGCAAGGAGGCATTGCAATTAGAAATAAGTAAAACAAATGGAAGCAATCATTAAACGCAATTAATAATTTCTTAAAGAATTATGGAAAATCCATTATGAGTTGGAGTAGATTAGGTGAAGTCTTATATGCTGAAAACAAGTACAGAATAAGTAAAATGCTGGTGTGTGATTATCACAAGCTTCGAAGAAGGATGCCTTCGAAAGTAATGCCTGGTCCAAACGCTAAGGCAAGTCCCCATTCTTCCCCTCCCTCTCTCTTCAATTCTTCCCTCATGTATTCCATAACATAGAATACAGTGTTGCTGCTTACATTTCCATAGTCCATTAAAGCTCTCCTGCTACACTCTAGCTTCCCAATCTTTAGCTTTAAACTGCTCTCCAGCCTGTTCAGTATTGCCGGTCCACCAGGATGAACAGCCCAGAACAAATCATTGTACTCTCTTAATCCAGCCTTTGACATGAGTTTCTTGCAGAATTCCTCTATATTACCTTCTATCTTCTCAGGAAGGTCTCTTCCAAGCTTGAAATTTATGCCCTCTTCAGAAAGTCGTCCGTCGATCACATTTTGTGTTCCTGGCAAGAACTGCTGAACTGCATGATTCAGTTCCATGAAAGGAGACTCCTTATTCATTACAGGGTTCGCTCCAATGATCACAGCAGCAGCTCCATCCCCAAAAAGTGCAGCACCTACAAGGTCATAAGGGCGCGCCTTGTTTGGGGGCCGGAAACCAAGTATGGTAGTCTCAGAAGTGGCTAATAAGACTCGACTTCCTGGATTGTTTTCAGCTATGTCCTTGGCAACTCTGAGGCCAGTGACACCACCGTAGCAGCCTAGAAAGTATAGCATTACTCGATTAACATCACTCCTTAATCCGAGCTGACTAGCAAGGTATAGGTCGCCACCAGGTAGGCGTATTTCACTGGAAGAAACATATACAATATGGGTGATGTCTTCTGCTGGCCTTCCCCACTCCCTGATGCAAGCAAGGCTTGCTTCCTTTGCCATCTCAACAACTGCCGGATTTGCTATTTCAAGCCTTTGTTTTATTGTTGGCGAGCCCTCAGTCGCAAGTTCAGGGTATTTGTCAAGGATCTCCTTGGACATGACTGTGTATCTTGTTTTCACAGTAGTAGTTTTACCTAGCAAAAGAGAAAAAAAAGCATGGTGACTGCAGCTACAAAAGGAAACATAGGTATAATTAGTTACTCCTAATATTATTGCTTGCCTACTCAAACCATAATTTTAATTCAATAATGGTAATTATGCCTTTTCAAAAGCAACTTATGTGTGGAGCTATAAATCACGATAATTACAGGCAAGCTCAGTGTTGACTCAGATCCACATGGATGAAATTCCTCTTGCAAGTGTGAAAACCAGTTTGAGTGTTTTTGCTCCCCCCCCCCCCCCACAAAAAAAAAAAGAAAAAAAAAGACATTAGGAACTGTTAATAATAGAAGTAATATCACTTACAAAGTCGCTCCAATTTCTCCTTGATGGATGGATCTTTGCATTTGGTGTCACGAATGTAGCCCTCCACCAGGCAGTCCTGGGGAATGAGTTGCCTGGGAAATGCCTTGCCTAGTGCAAGTATTGTTGCCTTCCCGGGGGTAGGAGCACGCCTGGTGAGGACAGGATAGTGATTGCTTTCAGTTTTTGACATCGTCAGGAGGCTTATCTAGAAGATAGTTTGGTAGGAAGAGGACTTAATGGAGGAGATTATCAGAAAGTAGGAGAATATAAATGAGAGCTCAGCTTGTTCTTGGAGAGAGGTTGGTGTCAAGGAGAAGTAGCATGAAAATAAAAAATGCACTTCATTTGCGTTTGGTTATTTTTTGGTAATTTTTTGTGCTCTTATAGTTGGAAGCCAGTGCTTCGAAAGGTTGACAATCTTTTCCTGCCTTCTCTTTGTCGTCTCTATATTCTTATAAAACCATTTTCTAACATGCCTTGACCCAATTCAAACTTACCTTTTTTTCTCTGCATAATATTTATAATAATTACATTGTGAAAGATCGTGACACTTCCTAATGATCTGAGAGTGAGTTTAGGAAAAGAACCAATGTGCTTGTTATGATTATGCTATGGATTTGGAGATGCGGAAACCACTTCCAATCAATGCAGCCAACTCCTTGCAACCTGCACCATCAAAAAGCCAATGTTTGGCCAGGCAATTGACTCCACCGTAATAAATAGAACCTTAGCTTCAGTACCAAAATAAGAATTCCTGCTGCTTAACTCCAAGCTACTCCAGGGTAGTGGAACTAAGATATAGCATGCAGAAGGAGAGATATATGTTCGTATAATGAAGAATTTTAACTCATTTGCAGGCATAGTTTTCAAATACAAATGAAACAAATTAAAACCACCAAATAACACTTAATGTTAAATGACAAAGCACAGGCTGAGAACTATAAAAGAGTTATGGTCTAAGTAGGTATAGATAAAAAGGTTCTTTGTCCCTTCATGCTACCATAACGCCAGTTCCATGCAACAGCATTCTTAAACACTCTGTTCTAATACCTGCAGAACATGACAAGGAAGATTAGCAAGACATATGTGTTAGACACCCACACATATGGCCGTAGAGCAAAAGGAAAGAACAAGAGAGAGACTTGATTATAATTATCAATATTCTTGCCACAAATGATTGCAGAACTGAATAGGTTTTGCAAATGCAGACATAAAATTAAATTGAAAGGCATATATATGAAATTTTTGCTATATCACAAGCATATATATGAAATTTTTGCTATATCACATAATGTATTAGATAATGTTAGTGTACAAAAAGAATCTCTATAGATATCCAAAAACCAGAATAAAGGAAGAAAATTTATAAGCACATCACAATAAATAAGATATTCCACATCAATAGAATGGAAATGAAAAAAATCTCCATCTGAACTGAAATGTCACATGGATATAGAAATGTTTCTACAAGTCCAAGGAACTTGTCACCTAGATTTTTAAGCAACCTAATATAGCTGGTGCAAAGATACCTGCTAGAAATCATAAAGCAACAAATCAGGAAGAATCAAATCCACAATTTATCGGTAAAGCATTGTAGATGCCGATAAATGAGTTTAAACGTAGCTTTATAAGCCTATGAAAGTACTGAATAATAGAATGATTCATGATGCTTACATAATGAAATCAAGCACATAGGTTCATTTGAAAGCCTTCCATCTCCACCATCTGATTAGTGGAATTATTGATGGGGTTAACTACGTGTAACCTTGAGCAACAGTTCTTTTCAATGATTTGGCAACAGCCTGGTCATGGGTTTTGATATGAGAAGGATACTTTGCATCCATATGAGCTTTCCTGACCCATTCCAATGCCTACCTAGTCACTAAATTGTAAGCTATAGGAAGTAAACTTTTTTTTTTTTTTACTTGACTGATGCAATCACACATTAGAGGGCCGAGGTCCCTGCATTCTGGATCTGATCTCTGGAACCTTGTCTAAATGAGTCTTATTTGCCATCCTCTTGGATAGAAACTTTACTTCTTCTGTTCTTCCCACAGCTTCCAAGGCAACTCTCAAATCTTCCAGGCAGCTCAGCTGATTATGATTGCCCTTCTCCACCAATTCATAGTACAACCCAAATGCTTCTGAAGGTTTTTTTATCTTACAAAGGCCTTCAATTACTGTGTTGCATATATCTATACCAACATTGTGATTTTTCTCCAAACAAAATAGCAACATTTTTTGTGCATCTAGTAACTTTCTACTCTGAGAAAGGAAAACAATCAATTCTTCCATGTCAACAACATACCCATCATCATAAAGTAAACCAACAATCTGAAATGCTTTATTTCGCAGTCCATTGCTAAAGAGTAACCTTACAGTATGTGTTGATAGATTCACATTTTGTCTAATTTTCCCCTCCAACATCAACAATATAAAGCTAGCTGATTCATGAACACAACTCTTTTTTAGAAGTCCTGCAAGTACGGAATGGAAAGTGGAAGTATTAGGGACATGGGAACTCTTTAGCATCTTCTGTAGAGTCTGGTAAGCAAGAAGGGGTTCATCTTTCTGCACAAAACCATCAATCAACAAATGATAGGTCTCAAAATCAGGCTCAAAGTTTCTTCTTAACATCAAGACCAAGAGCTCATACCCTGCTTCAAATGTACCCTCCCTGCAGTGCCCCATTATCAAAGTCTTGTAAGAAGGAGGATCTTGCGTTCCTCTCTTCATTAGCTGCCTGAACACTCTCTCTGCCTTCTTAGTCTTTCCATTTTTACACAATAACTCAAACATGGATTTGTACGCCGCAACCAAAGGTATAGACCCATCATCTCTTAATAAAATTTCCTTCTTCGATAGCTCATCGAACAACTGCTCTGCTCTCTTAAGGTCCCCTCTCTGACACAAATTCCTAATCAGAACACTGTAAGTAGCAGAATCTGGTGGGACTTTTAACTCCATCATCTTATCAAACACCTTCAAGGCCTTGTCTAAATTCCCTGAATTGCAATGTGCATTAATCAATGTATTAAAAGTACAAGTATCAGGAGTAAATCCTCCACCCCCTAAGGCTCCCTCCAGAATGCCTTTGATCTTATCAATCTTCTGCGCTTCACAAAGACCCTTAATAAGCGTATTATAAGTAACTTCATTTGGTTTTAGTCCTTTACTCACCATCTCCTCAAAAACAACCAAAGCTCCATCAATTTCTTGCTTCATACAATACCCTCTAACCAGAGTGGTGTAAGTAACAACATCAGGATTTAAATTCGTATTCTTCTTAACCATCCCCTTAACCACATTGTGCGCAATATTAACCTTCCCTGCTCTACACAGGCCATCGACAAGTGTATTATAAGTTACAACATCAGGATCACATTTAAAACGCGACATTTCCTTGAAAAACCTAAACCCTTCATCGACCATTGAATTCTTACAAAACCCTCTAATCAAAATGTTAAACGTATAAGTATCAGGCGTAACACCATATGTACTAAGCATTTCGTCGAACATACTGTGTGCCAAATTGGTCCGTCCACGTTTAAGCAAAATCAACAAAAGACTATTAAAAGTGACCACAGATGGAGAAACCCCAACAGATTTCATTGAAGTAAAAAGCTGTACGGCCTCCTGAAACAACCCAGCTCGACCATAACTCCTGATTAAGCTATTAAAGAACCTGTCCTGTAGCTTAACGATCCCATTAGACTTCCTCTTGATGGAGAAGAGGAAATTGCGTGCTACATTGAGATTCCGAGCGCGACCCAAAATTTCTAACATCGAGAAATAGGATTGGTCATTGTGGACGAACCCCATTTGTGAGACCCAATTGAAAAATTGAAGGGCTTTGGATGGGGTTTTGATGAGGCGGAGCAATTGGAAGACTGTGGTTTTTGAGAATGAAGGAGAGAGCGATGAGAGCGAAGACTCCAGCTCGGTTGACCATGATTTGGAGTTGATGAGTCGCGCCATGGATTTAGCCTTCTTGGTTGGGGAGCCCCTCGGTCTGATAACATGTGTGTCCAGTTGTTCATCTTCTATCTCTTGAGCGGAGTAGTGCCTGTAAGGGTTACACGAATGAGGATTTTAAATTTAATTAATAAAATGGATTTGTATGGGGAAAAATGAGTAAGAAAAAATGACAGTACCTGAGCTGTATGAGGCTATCTTGAGAGTTAAGCTTTGAGAATTTCCTAGCAAAGAACAGCAATGAGCGAGTTTGACAACTTGGAATGGTGGTCATGACTCATGATTAAGCCCCGGTAGCCACTGCAAAATGTCTAAGCGAGAAATGGCGTGTGCATATATATATATAAATATGGATATGGCCCAGCCTGTATCAACGCACTCATAACCTGCCGTTTCCGTTGTATAGTCAGTTTGTTCAGTTATGTCGTGCTGTTGGTTGATTTTATGACTTCTAGTGATACAAACATGTTTTCTCCTTGTAATGGTTGTATAGAATGATCACTAGCTATCAGATTCTACAATTTCTGGCAACCAGTGGTGTTTAACCTTTGCTGAACATGGTAAGAGGAGGCGATTATGAGACCAAGAAATCTGCTAGGAGGAAGATGAGGAAACTCTCCCTCAAACATTTCTTTATTCTTCGAAAAGGAAGTGAATGAATATCAGAAAGGAAAACATAAACAATACAACAACCATCAGATTCAAACACCAATTTACCTGCCAGAATGCAAATAAACAAACTTGCTTCACCACCAAACATATATATGATGCCAATTTCTTGGCATACCATATACATCTAAGCTGCTTCAACCATTCATTTACATTTCATCCTTTCTTACAAGCGAAAAAATATGAACGCAACATTCAAAAAAACATATGACCATAGTAGCAAAAGTAACATTGATTTCACTATGTTCTGTGAATCAACTACAAATGTCAAGGGCATCATACACAGCCACACCTCACGCTTCAAGATGATTGCCGATAATAGTACCTGCAAAAATATAAGATATACATAAATTTGTTTTTCAAATTATAGAGAGAGAGAAATGGAATTCTGCTTTGTTCATTGAGAAAAAGAGGGCATACACAAAGATCCTTATTCCATAAATAGAAGCAAATTTTCGCAGAAGACGTTCCACAATGTACCACTGGGACCTATCGGATTCATCTTGATATCCAATGCGAGGCATGTGGATTGAGGCTTTATGGAAAAAAACAAAAATAGATGTCAAGTTAATACTAGATATAGAAAGAAGCAAAAACAACTATGATTCTAATAGAAAGAAGCAACAACAATTATGATTCTAAGTGAAAACAGCCAATGACAGCCTCTGAACATCATCAACCTGAGAATTCTGTATGATGCCTTGGACAGCATGATAATTTGATAAGATTTTACTGAATTACATGCCAAGCACTTGATGTTCAAGATTTAGTCATACTATCACAGTGTATCCATGTTTTCACATGGCAAGGAAAAAACAAAGTAACTCTAGTCACTTTAGTACTTCCTGCTCAGGTCCATCCAACTGTCGGTCCTAAACTTCAGTATCTCTATAGTTGATAGCTAGCTACATAAACTGGCATGTTACAGTTGTATTATCTAGACACTAACAACTGTGCAAGAAATTTACATCCAAATATCTAAAATTTTATCTTGCTATTGGGATGGACAGCCAGTTGACACATCAAAATCCAGCTAAACCAAGCATGGGGAAATTTATACCAGAATTTTGAGCTGCTTCAAATGAAACCTTGGATAGGCAACGCTCCAAGTCTGGAATAGAGATGTTACTACGGGGCACTTTACGCCTAGGATTATATGATTGCACAACAGCCAAAGCCACCCAACAAGGAGAATCACCTTCCTTGCTTTGTCTATCAATGTCCTCTGTGTAGCAATAAATGGACAAAGAGAGGATAAAAATCAAGCATAGCAAAAAGAAACCAGATACCAGAGAATATAGCCAGAGATTTCCAATTTACAATATCAGTTTGTTGAGAACATCAGCATCATACTCTGACAAGGAAATGAGTTACTGGGAATTGTATGCTTATTATGTTGCTCCCGATCATCATAAAACATTGATCAGAATCAACAATTGATAGCCACGAAATGAAATTTGTGCTCAAGACCAAAAGTAGTAATTTAGATACAGGCCATTTGGAATTTTACCATTTTCAACAGGAGGAAAATCAGGACGAAAACATCATCTGCATGCTACAACAATTTGTCTAACTGATCCAGACAGATTATCTTTGCACATAATACCTTTGTGCACAATTCAAAATTTACTATATTACTGATTATCATTTGTTTGTCTGCCTCTCTCTACTTGTTGCATGTGCGTGATTATGGTATATATGGCATAGCAATTTGGGTAAACAAAAGAGTAAAATGCAGGAAGAGAAAATACAAAAGCTGACCATTAATCCTTATAAGATGGAGATCACCAAGATGAAGGTCCTCAAATTCAGATGCTCGTTGATATGCGCTGGGGATAGTTGGGGACAGCTTGGCCAGTGCATCAAACATTCCTCCATGGCCCCAATTTCCAGAGTTATCAACACAACTGCCAAATTGATATTGAGTCCAACATAAGAGTAAGATAGATTACCATGTGAAAAGTCCAATTTTTTGAGATAAGGACAGTCCTTTTCCATAGAAATTAATGCCCAAGATCGCTAAAGTTTCAGATATCATATCTAAAGTAGGGAAGTAGAAAAACAAGTATATGCCACTACAGCAATGAGGAAGTAAATTAGAGGTGTCTTCAATACAAAAAAATACCTGAATATGACAGCAGGATCAGATGGGCAGACTTTTGCTGGATCTGTGCAATCTCCAATAACAAACTGAATAGAACCTGAATCCGACAATACATCATCATCTGCAGCTTGATCAGGATCTTTAATGGACAATGAAAGGTACCCGAGGGATTCCCGCTTAGATAACTTTTTCTCCTCTGCTTTTTTCCTTGCAGCCTCAAGTTTAATATGCCTATCCTCAGGTAAGTTCCTTCTCTGTCCCAAATCCAAGACCCTATTGTCACTTGATTGACATGCTTCCTTAAACTTTTCAACCCAAGAGAGATATGATGCCTCATCAAGACCAGGATAAGAATCAACTGAAGCAGAGTTTTCCTTAACATCAAATCCGCTGTTTTGATCGATTTGAGTAATCTCATACTTGCTAGCATCCCCTCGCAATCTCTGATTGTCACGCATTGCAATTACTTTCTCTATCATAGCATTCAATTGTGGCATGTTCAGGTCATTTGATTTTTCAGTATTCATGTCAGAGGGATCAAACATATGAAATCCAAATATGATGGACTGTAAATCAATTGTTTCAATTCCCGCTGTCTCTTTTCCTTCCTGTCCCATAACATCATCCCCTACAACACTATGACTAAGCTGCAATTTTCTCTCTGCCCTTCGCATAATAACCTATATCCACACATTTGAATAACCCTAAGTAATGTTCAGCTACAAAAGCCGTCAATCAAAGATTAACAATTAACAATACAAAATCTCACCTCTTCTACACTACATCTTGTAACCAAGTTTATGGACAACACATGATTCATTTGACCAATCCGGTGAGCCCGCTGCAAAGCCTGCTTGTCAACCTGGGGATTCCAATCTTGCTCATAGAAAATAACCTGTATATGATATTTACAAAATTTATAAAAAAATTTATGGCACATATTATTAAAGTACATGCCACTTCTCAGGAATTATGTATGTACTCAGAGAGCCCATTATACTACCATAAAGTTCTTTTACCATGGCATATTTACTAGTTCCTACTACATGTTGAGATAACATGAGTGATGCTATTTCAAGAAGTCAATTTAAGTGGAAGCACATACTACATACATCACAAAATTTAAGAAAGGAAGAGAGGATTAAGATGTGGGGGAGGAAGCGAGAGAAAAGCCTGCAATAATAATCACTACAATAAAAATTCATCACGGCCACAATGTTCTTGGCTAAATTCCCTCACTAGGAAGACAAATTTTTGTTGATTATAAACATTGTCCAGATCACATGCATAAACCTCAAATGAATTTATCACCTAAAACCCAAAAACAAACAATCATTCTTGATTACTGGATATCTCAATATTTAAAGCCTCAGACATCCAAATAGCAAGATGAATATTAAAGCAAGTATATTGCACTGAAATTGGAACAATTTAAGATAAAATTCTAAATGATAAAGACCACTTTCATTTCAACTTGACAAATATATGACTTAATGTATCAAAGGGTGATTGTGAGACCTTAGTTAAAACCCACCGTGTCTGCAGCCACAAGGTTTAAGCCAACTCCCCCAGCTCTTGTAGATATCATGAAAACAAAAGCACTACCTTCATCAACTTCGGAATTCAACTTCCCTAATTGCCTGCTAAAACTTCTTATGGCAGCAAACCGCTCCTCAGCCCGGACTGAACCATCAAGACGCTCATAGGAGAACTTGCGTAATTCTAAAAAATCCTGTATTGCATAAATTTCCATGATTAGCATTTTGTTAAAACACCAATAAATATAAGCAAGCTGAAGCAATCACTATATAAAAGATAAGCTACCTGTAAAATGTCAAGTGTATGGGTCATCTGAGCAAAAAGGAGGACACGATGTCCAGAATCATGTAGCTTCTTAAGTAGTTGATCCAAAATTATAAGCTTTCCACTAGCCTGAATGTCATATTAACCAACCCAAAATACTAAAAAAGAATTACTTCAAGTTCATGCACCATAGAATAATAGGCGGATTTAAACTAGTGGAATCAGAGATACAGCACAGGGTTATCCTCTTTAAAAAATATATATGAGTAGTCAAATTACTCTTTCTTTCCTTGTTCTTGAGTTATCAGAATTTAGAACATACACCTAAATCTGCGCCTATTATTTCCCAGGCCACATAGACAACAAATATGAGGCTACCTGGACTAGGTGTTCACCCTCTTCATATGGCTCAGGCTCAATACAGGGAAAGAGGTAAGGATGGCTACATGCTTTTCGTAGCTGTATTGCCTGGACACAAGAGAGAGAACTAGTGGATAAAAACAAAAACATCATGTGGGTAAAAATCCCAGTCTTCAATACGGAAAAATCAATTTGCTATAATATGATTGTCAAGAACAAAAAATGAGAAGTTCAATTACAATATTTTGTAGGGATTGATGATTTGAAGATCCAGAAGACAATGCAAGAAGTTTTGGAAGCTCCTTCCTCAATATTGACATGTACAACCTCTTTTGTAGGCTGACTAACGGAGCCATCCTATCACAGACCAAGCAAACTAGCAAATCAAATATTTATGCGAACAGACACCGGAATGAGTTTCACATGCAGCATAACACATAAATTTTGAAATAGGACCAACTTACACGGTAACCTCAGTGAGTGGCGGCAGCACTAAGTTTCCACGCTCTATAAGGTTAGATTTTGTCCTTCGAAGCATGAAAGCTTTCAATAAGCATTTTAAAGTCTTAAACTTCCCCTTGACCTTGTCTGGATCAAGACCAGTTGAATAAAAATCAGAGTAACGTCCATTCAGCATTAAAATCTTGAAAATCTCAGCATTTGTTGCTCTTAAGGAAAGAATACAATCATATATTCACAGCTGGAAGTAGGCATAATGAACTAATGCAAAAGTCATAGCTCTTAAACTGTAACTGGAACAAGAGTGACCAAGAAATGTAGGTATAAGGATTAGAAGTGATGGCAGTGAAGAGCTACAAAGTTTTGCTATTCTAATATAGACTCCTACAAAAGCACTCCATTTCCTACTAAATGCTAATGCAATTCTCCTATATTGGATGCCAATAAACAAAAAATTGAACATGAAACATTCCTGAGACCTATAATTTTTACTGGAAAGCAAAAGGCGTACAAGAATGGATAGCTAAAGAGATTATCAAGTCCCAGCTACCAAATCCAGACTACTGATCATTTTTAAACTGAAACTGCATAAGTGATTGCATTGCTAAAAACCACTAACAACTGCATGGCACCATACAGAAGTAGTGAGCCCTAATGTTCCATGCGTTGGATTTTACACATAGCATCAGACTCAGCATAACATTTCATCATCAATTCATTTATGAATTAAGGATATCTGGCTAGGAAACAAAAAATCTCAAATTCATGACCAGCAATCTTTCTTATTTTGGAAAATCATTGAAAACTATACCTTAAAGAGAAATTAAAGCACATTAAGTCCCTGAAACCATTTGATCTAAGGAAAACAATAAAAAGATCAAGGAAAAAATGTCGAACTAAAGTAGAAAGCATAATTTAGGAGAAGACAGTCCTCATGCTAGCTAAAATCATATAGGACGATAACCTGAAGTTGAATCTTCAGCCTCTTTGAATGTGGAAAGGAACTGCTCTAATGTCCCAAACACTAAAGGCATACAAAAATGCATCAAAGCCCAGAGTTCAGTGAAATTATTCTGAATAGGAGTTCCAGTCATCAACAGCCGTCTTGGTATGATGAAGCGCTCTCTGAGGACATTATACAGAACCTATTAAGGTTTAGTTCTAATAAGTGAAGAAGTACATGTTATCAACATCAGACATGCATACAGACGTAGTTTTAGCAGTTCAACAGCACAAATTACTTGAAAATATCAGTTCAATGTAACAAAGTCTTCAAATTATACAGTAACCAAAAAGCATCAGAACGAGTTATATCACAGTCCCTCCTATTATCTCTTTTATAATTGCATTCTGATAGTTTCTTAACAATTATCTTCCACTCAATTTTTCCAGTGCAAATGATGAATTTATTGGATGAACCAAATTTACAAAGCCCAATCAAAATATTCAGAATCCAACTGTGACATGATTCACAATAACTAAAATGTCAAATAAATGAAGCCATGATTTTACGTACACTGGATGGATTTTTAAGTCTTTGGGCTTCATCAATTATTGCATAATGCCAAGGAATTTGAGAAAGAAAATCTTGATCCATCAAGCCTATGTCGTAGGTTGTTAATAGCACATCAAATGGCAACAATGATCTCTGCAAACCGTCAGAAAACCATCAATACTCACAGCTTAAATTGTTGAAAAAAGCCTAAACTTCAAGTTAAAACACATTAAGGAGAAAAAAAATCCTGTGACAATGAATCCATAAAAAATTTACATTGTGATTCCAATATTTAAAGATGATTTGAAAGATTCCAAACTCACTTCAGTTAATGAGTGACGTTCTTTTACTTGCTCATATATACTCATGCGTAGATTGCGCCGGTGTTCTCTGTCACCAACATACCTGAGGACCTTTAATTTTGGAGTGAATTTAGCCATCTCAGAAATCCAACCATCTGTAACACTTAAAGGACACAACACCACTGCAAATATTTGAAACAAGAACAATAATTATTATAAATGCAGGTCAGCATCAGAAATATGTAAAGCCTTCAAAATCAATGAATAGGTTTCAACAACTCACAAAATGGTCCAGGTGACATCTGGTGAACTTTCAAATAGCTCAAGAAAGCGACAGCTTGCAGAGTTTTTCCTAGTCCCATCTGCCAACCACTAATTCAGATCAAAAAACATGGAACACCAACAAAGAATGAGCTAATTGAACCATATATAAAACTTGACTGCTGTAATTATAGAAACTAAAACTTATTCCTATGATGAATTTAACAAAAACTCAGGTGGCCCCGCCATCATAAAGAAATGAATCGATATCGCACCTCATCTCCTGCAAATAAACATTTCCGTTAGCTTTCCCTCATGTTTTTAATATAATTGGAAAGAAAGAACTAACCGAGAATAACGTTAACGCCGAGAAGATATCTCCGTATGAGCCATGAGACGCCTTCCACTTGGTGAGGTTTCAGCGTCGCCATAACCCCAATTTCTGCAGCGTTAATGGTGGTTTCATCTGCATGTACTTCGGCTTCGAGAATTATAGTAGCTGCCGTCGTGAGCCTCTGCTCGTAACTCATACCTACGCCTGTTTTGTTGTTCCAGGATTTGAGACAAAACGGAGGTTTGAAGATATTGAATCGTAGCTTGGAGGGAATGCTAGTGCAAGGAAGGGTTTGATGAGGAGTGTTAGATTGGAGGGAACGCTGTTTTTTTTTTTTTAATGCCTTGCACGAGAGTCGGTTAACGGAGGACAGAATGGAAATAAGAGTAAATAATTAATCTTGCTTGTGTGTATAATTTTAATTGAAAGAAAAGTTGATGAAATTAACTTTTTATATCTTATAATCTTCTAAATCTATTTTTCTTTAATCTCTAATTTGATTAGTAGACACTAAAATAGAAAATGGGTAAAAATAAAATATTTTATAAGATAAATATAATTTTGAAGTATTTTAATAATTATTAAATATTTCCTCGTGATATTTTAAACAGTAAATATAATTATTAATTTGATATTTTTAAATTAACTTTCATCTCACATTCAAAACTCTCAAATAAAATTAACATTATTATTTCATATAATTTCATATTATTTTCCAAACAAAACAAAAATATTAATATTATATTATTTTTCATTTCACCATATTACTGCACTCTTATTAATCTTTTTTCCATCCCTCTAAAATTCTTATGCAAAGGGCAACAAGCCCAGCTAAACAGAAGAGCCCCTAGGCCAAGAAACGCCTAAGCCATCAGCTAGCAATAAGCTGGCAATATCCTCGAGAGGTTGATCCAAAACATACGAAACCCAGTCTTGACCACTCGCCCAATTAGCAAGAAAATCTGCCACCTTATTGCTTTCACGATGCACATGTTGAACAATCAGAGTCCAATTTCGAGTTAATAAACTCTGATTCTGCTTTAAGTATAGTTTGAATAGAGAGTTTCAAAGAGATTTTATAAAATTCATGAATTTGAGTTAAATTCATCACTGTTCATCATTCTACAAAATCCTTTATCGTGAGGTTTTCACTTTTCATGTATTAATTACTGAATGATCGCCTTCGAGTCAACCTCAACGATAACATTGCAAAAGCCTGCATTCCAAGCTAATTGAAGCCCCAGCAAAAGACCTCATACCTCCGCCACCAGTGCATTGCAAACACCAATCTTCAAACTGAAACCCATAAGCCAATGACCAACTAAATCCCTTACTACTCCACCAGCAGCAGCCACCATTACAGCATCTTGAGAAGCACCATCTGAATTAAGTTTCACCCAACCCATAGGAGGTAACGTCCATCCAATGAGAGCACTATCGTGCTTCACGCCCAGTTGATTGGCGAGACCCAGATCAAAGGCTGCAGCGACACTATCGCTCACTTTCGTTAACATAGACATCTACTGCTGAATATGCAGTTTCGCTGACTGAAAAATCCTCTCATTGCGCCACTTCCAAATGTAAAATTTTAAAATTAATTATTATCATACAAATATAAATAGATTGTCAAAGAAAGATTTTTTAGAAATACTTGATTCACGAGTAGAGTTATAGATTAATTATTCAAATCAATTAATATGTTGAATTAGTAGTAATTATTTTAAAATTATAAAATTATTATTATCTACTCTTAGAAAAAAAAATTACATACACCATATGTTTTAAATAATTGATCCATGTGAACATTTTTCTTTTCTTTCAATATTATGAACTCCACATTCAAATCATGTAAATGTACTAACAATCGTTGTACCACCTCTCGTTTTTTTCATAGAGTTTCATTAACATCAACATTGAATATATGTATCAAAGAGTAAAATAAATTAATGATCAAAGTTTAAAATTAATTCAGTTTCGCAACATATCTTATAAATACTAATCTAAAATATTGTTTTGGGGATGTAAAAAAAGTAGAATCTTAGTATTTCCAACATACGACAAGAATTTATGGTATTAAAAATATAAATTTTCATCCCTAAATAATAATACAAATAAAAAAAAAATCAGGTCGTTGTTTTAGTGGTAATTGTTCATCGCTAGTTGATTTTCTTGCTATCAAAGATGCACCAATACTTTGTTTCTATATTATGAAAATGTTTTTTTCTAAAAAGTTCATCAAATTTTACTCGAATTTTGTAATTTTTAAAAAATTAAAAAATGTATTTTCACCTTTAAAATATGTTTCTTTGACTTAAAAAAAAAAAGAAATACATATACAAAATAAAATCCATGCGTGTACATACAAGTGCTATTCAAGTGACCTACACAGCAGTGATGATGACCTACTATGTCCAACACTGGCTGTCCGCTCCCAGTGATCCTAGGTCAAGTTTTGAATATTCTCCTTTCTCATTTTTTTGAGTTTTTATTGGATTTTTTCTTATTGAATTTAATGGATATTTAATAGATATTTTTACTCAGTATTTTTATTAAAAATTGATCTATTATATTTATTAGTAATCTCTCCAATCGATGTGCAATCTATCTTACTACTCTAATATTTACTATCGTTTTTCTCTTTTTTATTTTTATTATGATAGTTTTTATATTATACTACAATGAGATTATGTTATCATCTCTATTAGATCTTAAGGATTAAAAGAAGGAAAAGAGAAAAATTAAGTATGTTTGGTTTTGGAAAATATTTTTTGTTTTCATTTTCTATTTTTCTTTTCCTTTTCTTTGTTTTTCAGTTTTTTATTTTCTAAAATATAAAATGAAAAATAGAAAATCATATTTGTGTCTAACTTTTTATTTTTCTAATCAAATTTATTATAATAACTTGTCATTTAATATAATATTTATTATTGTGATTCATATGGTAGTACTTAGTATTAAATATATTTATTTAAAAAAATTATTATGTACATTTAATTAATTTTAATAAATCAATTTGTTTAAAAATGAAATTACAATATATTTATTGTACTCTACTGTATGTATAGTAGACAAAGCTAAAAAAAATGATAATTACTAAAAATCATTTTTTGAGGTATTGACAAATTTTTATATAATATAAATATAATTATTAAGTTATATGAAAATATAATTATTACAAATAAAAAATCATTGATAATTATTTTAAGTTTGGTATTTCTATGAAATTATATAAAAAATTTTATAAAAATATAAAGTATATTTTTCATTATTAATTTTATTCAAATTATTTTTTTTGTATTTTTTTGAATGTACCCAATTCATTATGTGTGTTTTTAACTTAAATTTATTTACTAATATATAAATATCTATAGTGTATATTTAAAAGTATTATTCTATTCAAATATAATGTATTATTTTTCACTTTGTATTTTTATTTTAAAATAAAAAATATAAATTAAAATAAATATACACTCTTATTGGTGGTAAAAGATCTAAGATAACAGTAGTAGTTGACAAAAAAGAATAAGGTGAAGCTAAAAAGTAGTGGTTATATGAAAATGAGAAAAATTAATTACTAAAATAAAATAAAATTAAATTAAAGTTCAATAAAAAATTTACCTACATTTGGTAAAAAATTAATAAAATAATAAAAATAATTATTATAATATAATATTATAACTAAAAATAAAAACAATACAAAAATTTATAAGGAGGTGAAGACTAGAGAGAGAGAGAGAGAGAGAGAGAGAGAGAGAGAGAGAGAGAGGAAGAGGAGAGGGAGAAAAAAAAGAGAGAAAAAATCTGAAAAACTTTGAAAACATTTTTTTTTTTCAGTTTTCCAATACATGTTAAAATTTGGAGAATTTAGAAAACAGTTTTCTAGTTTTCTAAATTATAAAATATTACAACTAAGCAATAAATTCCATTTTTTCAGTTTTCTTTTGAAAAAAAATTTATGAAAAATAGGTTTTGTTTTTGAAAACTAAATAGCCCCTAAATAGCTCTTTTGATTTTGATAGTAGAAATTTTTATGACAGTTTATGTGCATCGTTTTTTTAAAAAAAAAATATTGAGTTTCATCAAATATAAGAGTAATAAAGATCAAAAAATAATAGAAAAGAAAAATTGTTGAAGAAAATAAAAATAGAAAAGGAAAAAAGTGTATGATATTTTTTCTTTTTTGAATGAATTTTTTACTATAAATTTTAGTTATAAAACTTACAGATAATTAACATTTATTTTTACATATTTTATTAATTATTATCATTTTATTTATTTTTTATTACTAATATTGATTCAAATAATTGTATTTAATAGTCTTTTTTAATATGATCTCATAATCAGTTGCTTCAATATCTATTATACATATATATAAGAAAAAATATTTATAAATATATCTCTATATTTTTATATTTATATGTTTTCTCTCTTTTTATTTCCTATATTTGTAAAAAATATTATTTTTCATGTTCATTTTCATGTTTCACATTTTCACGTTTTCCACTCCAAAATCTATTAGCATCATGTCACCAAATTTAATTTTTGAAAAAAATTAAAATATTTTATCAATAGTCCATCATCAAATATAATTTTAAAAATTAAAATATTTTATAACTAATCCATTATTAAATATATATTTTAAAGTAATTATAATATGTTATTATTATTGTATCACTAATTTTATTTTAAAATATATATTTAATTAAATAGCTACTAAATTTATAAATTAAATATTAAATCCTAAATTAAACTTTAAAATTAAATATTTTTAACATCTTATTTAATTGACAAGTAAAAATTAATAATCATCATATTAATAAATTTATTATTATTTAATAAATTCATAAACTCAATTTAAACCTAAATGCCAATGGATTTTTAATTTATTTAAATTCTAAATATAAATTAAAAATTTAAAAGCAAATAACAAAAATTATAAATTGCAAAAATAGGAAGTGCATAAACTAATCTTAAATTCATAATTAAATGAATTTTAATTATATATTAATAATTGTCTATTCCAAATTAATAAAATCAAACATATATCAATTATAAATTTATCCTAATTATTCTAAAAAATATAAAATATTCTAACAAATTTAACTTAATAAAATACTTATTAAATAAATCATATTAAAATAATAAAAAATTATTAGAGGGGAGATATGCCGCACTAAAAGAGAATGAATGAATGGGAGGAGAAGGAGGAAAGGAAATGAAGAAAGAAGAAAGATGGGGAAAAAAGTGGACAGTAAGGAAGAATGAAAGAAAAAAGATTAAAAAACATGTTTTTGCCCTAAAAATTAGAGATTTTTTTTCATCGCCAATATCTAAAATTTCATGTCAATTACTTAAAAAATGCAAAAAAAGTGATATATGATTCTTAATAATTAGATATGAAAAGTCTTATCTTATCTCTAATATATAATTTTTTCCTACACTGCAACCAAAAAATTCAAGAAATTTTATTATGGCACTTAAAAATTAATAATGAAAAATGGGTTGCTAAAAATGCCAGAAAGTTCAAAACATATCATTAGAACACTTGAAATTTAGCAGTTAAAAAGTGTGTCCATATTTTATAAAATTATATTGCTAAATTGCATAAAATAAAGACACATTGTTTGCTCCATCATCTAATGATAAAAATGATTTCATTGTCATGTTTGATTTCTGATGGGTAGCTAAATGAGGCACAAAATATTGGCTCTGTAATTAGGGACATAGTAAATCTACGACTAAGTCATTTATTTTAAATTCAATGCTATTGGGTCACTAAATTTTTTAGAGTGTTTATAATCTTTTATTATGTCATTATTTTACTGCTACTTAAAGATGCATACAAATCTATCACTAAATTTCATTGTTATTTTGATATTTTATTGTTGTGATAATATTGATCATAAATTTTTTCCTTATTATTTAAGAATAAACTATTAAGTATATTTAATCAAACCCCACTTCAATGACAAAATAAATTTCCATTTTATTATTTTTAGAATTCATATTAATTTTTAAGTGTGGTTTAATAAAAATAAATAAATACTTAGCTTCACAATAACACAAAATAATATATATATATATATATATATCTTATATATTCTATTCATATTAGTATTTACAATAAGACATCTCTTTTCTCTTTTTTTTTTCTTTTATACAACAGAAATATTTAATGAGGGTGAGAATTATCAACATTTCAACCCTGGACCTCATGTATATAACAAAATCTTTCTTTACTAAGCCACTGTTCACATATATTTAACAGTAATAAGAGAAATGTTATTCTTACTCAGACCAACACATAACTTTTACTTGTTCAAGTAATAATGAAAGTGAAACAAATCAGAAACAATGATAAAAAGATAAATCAGAAATAACGAATCTCTTTATGATAAATAAATTTCATTTTACAAGTTTGTTATTACTAGTAGCTCTTACAAAATAATAGATCAATAATGTATATAATACTTAAATTCTTGACGTAAACCTCTATTTCAATGATAAAATTAACTCTTCATCTTATTATTAATAGATTTTGTATTAATTGATATAAGGGTGATTTAATAAAATAAATGAATATTTTGCTTCATTATAATGAAAAATAAATAATTAAAAATTTTCAAATGCATAAAATGAATTATATATATATATATATTATAATTGCACTAACATACTTTTTTAAAAAAATTATGAATTGAAAGTAAAATAAATTAATAATTCAACTTTCAGAATTAATCTAATTACCTAAAAAATATTATAAATACTTATATAGAATATTATTTTGGCAATATGAAAAATATTATTATTATTATCCCATTCTCAAAATATTCATTTATACTAAATACATTCTTTGGAAAATTTAAAATATATCAACAAATTATTGCTCTATTAATAAAAATTAGTGACTTGAATGCTGAAAGCCACAAATTTTCATCAAGTAACTCCTCTTAAAATTCGATTTATCATTCAAAAACTTTTTGAGAAATAGATATAGTTAAATTAAACTAAATCTAAATATATTTATTCAACTTAATATGTAAATATGAATTTAGTTAAAATATTTTAAATAATTAACTTGTGATTATTTGTTATAAAGAATTAAATAAACTTAGTCGAATTAAATTAAATTGATTTAATTTTTATACCGATAACAAATTGGTTGAATCATTTTTTTTTTAATTTCAATCTGATTATTACCTCGCAAATTAGTCAAATGAAATGATAGATCCTCAACTAGAAATTTTTAAAGTTTTTAACCCAATCAAATAAACTCCGAATCTCCTTCCATTTGCTTCCCGATGAAGAAACATTCAAAATTGCAAACCACTACAATCAAATCAAAGCCTGATCACAAACCCCATCCGCATAGGCGCAGTTGTTCCTAATTTACAAGTGTCCAAAATCCAGCAGGCGCTTTAGTTGAATATGCGGTCATCAGATTCCACAATAGACGGCCAAGGTAGGGATTTGTGGTCCCCCTTCATTCTCAATTGTCATTATTTGGGCAGAATCAGGTCAACACCACTCTACGGTATCAAACTCATAATCATAGCATTTTAGTGCCCTAATTCAATATTTTTCTATTCTTCCGATCACGCATTAAATTTCCATGATGCCACATTGCCAGTATCGTTTTTTGTCCAGTGCATATTGCCATTATCATTTTTTTTAAAAAAAAAAAATCATTTTCCATAATATTAAAGTCATTTAAGAGTGCAAATGGAACTAAATTAATCAAACTTTTATTTTACACAAATAAAATCTCTATTTTACAAGTGGAGTAATTAAAAAAGACATTAAGAACTTAAAATCCCTATTAGAAAGTTTTATGTTAAAGTCCTTTTTATAAGGAAACGATACTGTACGTAGCTCAGTAAATAAATACATAAAAAATTAATAATAATCAGATATGATAATTAAGGGATTGTTGGTATTTAATTATATAATATGTTTTTATCTTTATCTTTTAAAATTTAATAAATTTTTCTTAAAAATCAGTTATAAAGACAAGCAATAATCACTTTTTTTAAAAAAAATTTCTCTGGTCTTAACAAACTCCAAGCCAGTTAAATAGATTGAACCAACTCAATATAGTTTGACATAATAATATCATAACCCTATATATATGTATGTATATATATATATGACAAGATTTTTAATCATATAAAGATAAACACAAATCTTAATCACTTTTATAAATAAAGTTTATTCCACATATACTTTATAATTTATATCTTATATTAAATATATTTTTTCTTTCAATATATATCTCATGACTTAATTATTGAAATGCCACTCCAAAAATACTTAGATATTTTTTATCAGGTTTTAATTAAAAATGTTTTTTTATCATACAGAGTAATTTTTTTTCTAATTTTCATTAAAACAAGCGTGTAAGTTACTACTTGTATATATATTTATTAGTTGTCAGAATAAGTATAATTGTTTAAGAGAGAAAAAAGAAAAAGAAAAATATGCGCGCAAGGAATAATTTAATTAGCTAAACTTCTTTAATCGAATTCGACCGATTCAACAATTTGCATTTTTTTAATAATTTCTTTCACGTTATTCCTTCCAACTTGGCTCGACATCTAGTGACCACCATGCATCAATTACAGCATACAGGGTCACGGCTAATTAAGTAACTGGAAAATAATGATCAATATTGCACACATCAGGCAAGTTGTCTAGAAAATTCCCTCGCCAACAAAAAGAGGTCGAATATAAACGAAGGATCCAATATCTACCATTAGGTTTTTTTTTTAATGTTTTGGCACATTTTTAGTACGATTGGAATATAAGAATTAAAAAAAAAAAAAAGCAAATGAGACTATATATATATGTCTGCCATTTATTGTCCAAATTTCTTAGATGTTATCCATGGTGTAGGTCCAGCACATTCCCCACCATCCACATTTTCTACTGGCGAATCCGTAATTAAAGCAAATAATCAAGCCCTTATTATTATTATTATTTTTGCCCAGAAAATAATCAAGCGCTTATTACTTTCCCTCACAAATACTATATGTATATATATTTACTCATTTACACTCCCATATGCCAACTTCTTTGCCACCATCAAAACAAAACAAAACAAAACAAAACAAAATAAAAATATTTGCTTTAATTTTGTTGCTCATAGAGAATATGCAGGCCAAGCCATCTCATTTTGTTCCAACAAATACGTTCCCTTCCCCAATTGAACTACCTCGGCTGCACCGGATTCCATCGCCGCCGAGAATAAAACCACCAAAAGTTATATCCATTTCTGCTCCTGACAATACCCACGTGGCGCCTCGTGTTATAAACTTGGAAGATAGTATAGATGATTCAGTGGCTGCGTTTTGGGACTACCAATTTTTATTCGTGTCTCAACGTTCTGAAACGGTCCAACCGGTCACCCTTCGAGCTGTGGATGGTGCAGTTCCACCAGACTGCCCTTCCGGTACGTATTATCTAACTGGTCCGGGGCTCTTCACGGATGACCATGGCTCGACAGTGCACCCTTTGGATGGGCATGGGTACCTTAGGGCGTTTAGCATTGATGGGGTACGTGGAGAGGTCAAGTTCATGGCCAGGTACGTGAAAACGGAGGCCCAGGTGGAGGAGCACAATCCAGAGATTGGCACGTGGCGGTTTACACATCGTGGCCCATTTTCGGTGTTAAAAGGAGGCAAGAAACTTGGAAATACTAAGGTGATGAAAAATGTGGCGAATACTAGCGTTGTGAGGTGGGGTGGAAGGCTACTGTGCTTGTGGGAAGGCGGGAGTCCATATGAGATCGAATCAGAGACGTTGAATACGATTGGAAGATTTGATATGATCGAAGGATGTGATTTGACTATGGATGGTGGAAGTTACGGTGCTGATGTGTGGGATATAGCTTCTGGTTTATTGAAGCCGATACTATACGGTACGTTTTTTTTTTTTTTTTTAAATAAGGATAAGATATTTCATTAATTAAAAAGTATAAAATAAATATGCAAGGCAGTATATAATTATAAAAATTTATTACACATTCTAAATTAAACTAAATAACTAAATTTAAAGTAATAGATCGAGGTTATGGAACATCAGACAGACCATAAGAAATACATTCTGTTTAATGACAAACTAAGTCTCTAATTTTTTTCTGAATTTAATCTGCATCATTTAAATTCTAAATATGCTAAAAAAATTCAACCAAATAATAAAATATTATATATGAATGAAAATAAATATGAACTTTCTACATAGAAGATATTTAAAAATGCCAAATACAAATTTTAACGTCAACCAAATAAGGTCGATTTAAGAACAAAAGGTCAAAATCTACTTGAAAACGAATAAATCTGAAAATTATTTAAAAAATAATAAAAACAAATCAAAACCTCAAAATCAGAGGATAAAAAACTAAAATCAATTGAAAAATGAGTAGAAGTGGATTTTACGAAATAAAAAACAAAAAAAAAAAAGAAGGAAATTGATTTTCTGGTCAAAATGGCTCGAAATAACCTCTAAGCAGCAAAGGTTGAGATGAGGGAAAGAACAAAAAAAAAAAAAAGAGAGAGAGAGAAAGAAAAAAAACAGAAATTAGTATTTGAGATTTTTTATGGCATGTCATGTTTTTTTTTAATGAAAGAAAATATTTTTCATGATACAAAAAAATGATTTCCTCGTAATTATGTTTTTTTTTTCAAAATATCCTCTCAGATTTCATTTCCAAGGTCTTCTCGCATAAATTATTCATAAGAAACTGTTGATGATAAAAAGGATAATAAAATACATAACTCCTTGTTTTAAATGTATTACTAAGTCCTATCTAAACTATAAAGAAAAAATACTAATAGTTTTTAAACTATAAGATTTCCTACTTAATCAATTTTAAGGATAGTTTTAGTGATTAGGAAAGGTTTTTTAGCAAAAGACTATTTCATTAAATAAAACTAAATATTGAGGAGATTTTAATTATTTATTGAAAATGGAGGAACAAAACAGCAAATTATGTAAAACTTGAGAGATAAAATAATAATTTTTTTAGTTAATTCTCAAAAAGTCATAGTTAATTATTGAAAGTTATTATATATTTGATTAATATTTTCCAACTCTGAGCAGGAGTTTTCAAAATGCCACCCAAGAGGTTGCTATCTCATTATAAATTGGATACTAAAAGGAGTAGGCTTCTTGTTGCATCGTGTAATGCAGAGGACATGCTCTTGCCTCGCAGTAATTTTACTTTTTATGGTAAAATTTGCATTATGCAAGCTTCATTAGTTTTTCGTTTATTGCAGTTGTACTATCATCTATTCGTTTTTCTGTACTTTGTTGAACCTATTATCTTAGTACAATCAAGAATAATTCATGTCTAAAATAAAAATTTTCACATATAATAAGCTCTAATTTTTCATCTTTTCAGAATTTGATCAAGATTTCAAGTTGCTGCTGAGACAAGAATTTAATATCCCTGATCATTTGATGATACATGATTGGGCATTTACAGATACTCATTACATACTTTTTGCCAATCGCATTAAACTTGATGTTATGGGTAAGTAACTGCATAATATATGGATTAACCAACCAAATTCATTGTCCATATGTACAAGATATAATGATATTAATAAGAGTGTAGGTTATATACTTTATGTGCATTTAACTGCATGCAGGATCAATAGCTGCTATATGTGGATTATCTCCTATGATATCTGCCTTGTCAGTGAATCCAAGCAAACCCACCACTCCTATCTATTTACTCCCTCGTTTTTCTAGTAAATACTTGGGCCAACGAGATTGGAGAGTGCCTGTGGAAGCACCTTCACAAATGTGGCTGCAACATGTTGGTAATGCTTATGAAGCTATGGACGAGAATGGAAATTTGGAGGTCCAAGTACATGCTATTAGTTGCTCGTATAAATGGTTTAATTTCCAAAGTTTATTTGGTAAGAAGCGTTAACTAACAAACAGCTTTTAAGAATTTCGAAAATTTACAAAAACTTTTTTTACCCTCAGGCTAGTAGTTGCTTCACACCTTGTGTTGTGCTCACCCAGCCGATTATTTGTCCATTTGCATTGACAAACTTGATGTTGAGCTTCAGGAATGCAGTTCTGGAAGTCCTCTATCATGCTATTAGTAATGGTTGCCTTTATAAATATAACATTGTAAATAATAGAGTAATGAATTGGAATGAGCCAAATAAGATTTACTTATCTGCTATATCATTACACTTGTAAAAAATAGTCTATAAAAATATTAATGATTCCATTCCCTAATGCAGTGAATATACTGTCTCCATTTTTCCAAAACTAGTGAACCACATTTGGATTGAGAATTGCCCGAATTCTTTCTAATGGATCATAACTATAATTCTCAATAAGCTACCAGTTAGAAGCTTTCAAACCCTTCTAGACTTTTTTTTTAATACTTTCTAAATCTTGTCTCTAGTATTCCTAACATTCACACAATTTATCTGAGCAGTCAAGAAATAAACCTCAAATTGCTTAATTTATGTTCTAGGAGCCAATCATTTCCCCCTGTCATGGGAGGTATTTTAAAACTTCACTTGCTTTACCTTATGCTTATAACCATTTAGAATTCTACCGTCATTATAGTGATAGCCTTTTTCCCTGATGTTGAAATAATCGAAGTGCCTAAATTCTTCTAACAACAAACTAAGTCAACTCATTATTCATTGGAGCAATAAGTAGTGTAGTTAGCGCATTACTTTCTCTGTTGTTTGCATGAGTCACTCCATATATTATGTCAAATGGTTTAGAAACCCTTGCCAGTATTGTATTTTCCTCTAAACAAGAACTGAAAGCTCTACCATGATTTGAAGTTTTCTTCCTCCAGGCCTACTTATATTGAAACCCATCTTGCTTATTAACTCCTGCATTATCTGTATTGCATTTTGTATGTCCAAGTACGTAGAATTTAGAATATAACACATGTTGTGATTTATAATGCATTTTTTGATATAGCCTAACTCCATGTTTATTCTGTAAAAGTACTTGCTTAGGAAATGGCCCTTGGACATACATTTCTATCATTACTTTTGCATACCTCATTCTGGACTACTATAGAGTAAAATCCTCTATAAATAATGGCTTAGCCAGTAAACTAGTAATACAACCTAAACAGCTCCACAATCTAAAAGTTCCAAGGTCAGTTAGGAAATTGAATCTATGGAAGAATAGTCCTAAGCAAATTCATATCAACTTGCCTTCTAAGTCACCATATTTTCAAAATTAAAGGTCATTAGTCCATCGTTAAAGGCCCTTCCTCCATCGCATTAACTTAAAGGAGTCTTAGGATCAATTGATAATGGGTTTCATTAATTTAGGGGCTTTATGTATCATATGAATTCATGTAATAAAACATTCTAATTTCAGAGCTTGATAATTTCGTCATAATTAATGAAACTATATAGTGCTTTACTTCTAGTAGTAACAATTTGATTGATTGGAACATTGGCAGGGTATAACTGGCAAAGTGATCGGCTCGACCCTTCTATTATGAATGTCGAAGATGGAGAAACTGATCTATTGCCTCGTCTTGTTCAAGTATTAATACTCCCTCAAGCCTCAACAAGTAAATAAATAAAAAAAAGATACATATTTAGCTTATGTTTTTTTTCTGTCACATCATGTAATATTTCAGGTCTCTATCAACTTGGATGCTGAAGGAGGTTGCCAAAGATGCGGTGTGAAGACTTTAAATCAATGGAGTAGGACAACAGATTTTCCTATCATTAATCCAGCATATTCTGGTAATAAAAACACTTACATATATGCAGCAAGTTCTTCTGGGTCTCGCCAAACATTACCACATTTCCCATTTGATATGGTGGTAAAGCTTAATCTACTAGACAAATCTGTAAAAACGTGGTTTGTTGGTGCTCGGAGTTTTATTGGCGAGCCTATATTTGTTCCAAAACAAGGTGAAGAAGATGATGGGTATCTTCTTGTAGTTGAGGTGAGAAAAATCCATTTGTTAGCTTATGTCTTACTACATTCTAAAGACATATTTGAAATTATTATTTTCTATAATAAATTTTAAAAAAATAAAAAAATTGAAGTTTTAACCAATAATTATAGCTCGCAATAACAATTCTCCACATGCTCTTTGTTTTTTTCTTTTCAATAACTTTCATTAAATGTGAAATCTTTTACATAATATTGGATGAAGACAATTGAACTCAAGACTCCTCATTTTTCATAAGAGTAAAAAGACTTTAGCAGTCACTAAATTAATATTCTTTTCGTTCTAAATTAAATGTTGTTTTAGGAAGAAATTTTTGTCTCATAATATATGATGTTTTATAATTATTTATGAATATTAATTAATTTTTTTAATTTTACTTTTTTTCTCTTTCATAATAATTGTTTTTTTGTAAAGTGTACAATAATTTATGAAAATAATTAATTAAGGGTAATATAATCTTTTAATTATATAATAACATCTATTAAATACAATGTTTAATATATGTGCAAAAATATTAAACGACATTTATTATAAAACAGAGGAAGTAGTTTAGTAGTTGAAATAAATAACTTATTTTTATAAATGAATTTGATGAATAGGAAGAATCAAATTCAAGATTTTTCACTTTTCACTTTTGAGAAGACCTTAATAGTTATTATTGAACTGATAATTTAATAGTTGAAAGTGATAGCTTGTTCCTGCAATTGAAGCAAAATTGCATTTACGTATTTATCTTATACTTTTGGTTGTATGCAGTATGCAGTTGCAATACAAAGGTGTTATCTTGTAATTTTGAATGCAAAGAGAATTGGGGGAGCTGATGCGCTGGTTGCAAGGTTTGAAGTCCCTAAGCATTTAAATTTTCCTCTTGGATTTCATGGTTTTTGGGCTGATACAATTGATTCAAATATTTAATTGTAATCAATATATTTATTAAGTTATATGGATGCAATAAAAAATATTCTCAAGTTTTCAATTGCTTGAATTGGATACCGCAATTATTTTGTTAAATTGATGTAAATATGTTATCTTTCCCAATACAATCTCAGTTATTCAAATATATTGATTTATCAATATGCAATAAATGTGTTTTCCATTATGTAATAAATAAATCACCTGAAGGTGGAGTAGAGTGCCGCATCTTTTGCAATACGAGGATAGAAATGTAAATCTTTATAGCTGTAAATAATTTAAATAAATAAAGGTTTGTTATTAAGGTTCTCTTTAAAAATTCAGATTTTGAAAAATTTAATATAAAATAATTTTATTTTAATAATTTTTTTATTTGAAAAGTTTATATTTAAAAAATATTTGATGAGAAAATCAAATTAAGTCAAAAATCATAAAATTTTGAGAGAATTTATTTTAATTAAAAAATTTAGATGAAATTACGCTACTAATTTTATAACTTAAATTAACACTATATTTATTTTAAATAAATAAAAATATTTAGGAAAATAAAATGATTTTAATTCATTATAAACTTATTCTAAACAATAAAATTCAATTGAATTGTATCAATTTAAAATTTATTTCAAATGTAAAATTTTATCGCTAAATAGAATATTATTACTAATAAAATTATTTTCTTTTCTTTTTTGCATAATCTATACTATACATAAAAATGACTAAGTAGAAAAAACTTTTTTTGGACATTAAAGGATATAAAATTTTTAAAATTGACAATAATAACCTTACGTTATAAATTTTAATTGATCGATAATATTTCTTTATAAAGAAAATTATTATTTTAATTTTTAAAATTTGTTTTGTGATATTTGAAATTTATACTATATTATTAATAAAAATGGTTAATTAGGAAACTTTTTCTAGATATAAAAAAATATAAAACTTTTTTAAATTGACAATAATAATTTTAAGTTATAAATTTTAATTGAATAAGTAATATTTTTATAGAATTAATTATTATTTCAATCTTAAATTTATTATTATTTGATGTTGAACGATACAAATATTTGTTTATTTCTTTATGTTATTTTATTTAGTTTTGCTGTTAATTTTCTATAACTTTTATCTTATTTAGTTTTTAAATTTGATTTTTTCATTGTTTTGTTTTAAATTTATTTTTTCATTCACTTATTAATAAAATAGTATGTTTATTAAAAAGTTTATTTTATATATACTTTAGAAAATTTTTAATTATTTATAATTTTACATAATTTATTCTATTTATTTATATAAATATAAAATTAAAAAATTAATTTATTTATATGTCTAATAATTATTTTAATTACATGTAATGCATGTGTAGTAAAAATTAGATTATTTTAAATAGGGTTTAAAATTTTTTAAAAGCAAATAGAAACTAAGAGAAAAATCTTTGTGAGAGGGCTTTCTCTATAAACATGCATGGGATTGGAGCTATGATACATGAGTATAGGAGCCATATAACGAAAGCATTCAAAAAAAAAAAAAAAAAAACTTCCAATTCCTTGAAAACTTTCAAGGCATTATTGATAGAACGATGGGGAGGCTTTCAGGTTGGCAACGCAAGACACTATCCCTAGCGGGGTGGATAAATCTAGTGCAATCGGTGTTGGGTTCGATGCCTTTGTATGCTATGCAGGTTCTCCAACCGCCCAAAGGAATCTGTGACAAAATGGATCAGTTGTGCCGTCAGTTTATCTGGGTTAGTTCCAGTGAGAAACATCGGGTTCCTCTTGTCAAATGATCTACAGTTTGTATGCCTAAATTACAAGGTGGGTGGGGTATATGGAATTTTAGATAAATGAATGTTGCTTTCCTTACTAAGCTGGCGTGGAGGTTGATTACAGGTGAGGAATAATTGCGGGCCAAGGTGATGCAGGGTAAGTATATGAGAGGCCTGAGCGGGGTTGATAATATCCAAAATAGACATCAAGCTTCACCCATTTGGAAAGGCATTAGGGCCAGTGCTGATGTTCTTCGCAATGGCATGAGAGGGTCAGTTAGAAATGGTTTTTTAACCTCTTTCTGCATGGACAAATGGTTGTTGGATGTTCCCCTAGAAATCAAGGCTGTTGTGGTGATCCTTGATGAGCACTGTTACCGTAACGTGCAAAGTTATGGGCAAAATGGGGTTGGCTGGAAATGGGACTAATTGAACCTTTTGTTGCCCGAGGAGAATAAGCAAAAACCGGCAGCCTTTATTGTGCGAAAAGATGTGCAATGTTTAAACAAATTTGAGTGGAGTTTTAATCCTAATGGGATGTTCACAGTGAAGTCTACTTACGAGCACTTATCAGTTAATAATGGGACAGCTAATAATGGGATACGGAGTGTAATTTGGAATTTACGAATTCTGTAAAGAATTAGGGTGTTTATTTGGCTGGTGACTCATGGAAAGATTCTTTGCAAATCTTAGCGACACGGACGTGGCTTCACGCCCAATCCATTTTGTGGTTTGTGTGGCATGGATGTGGAAACCCCTCTGCAAGTGATTCGGGATTGTCAATTTGCTTGTCGAGTTTGGGAAGGTTTTGTTAGGCGGGAATCAAGCTACCACGTAAAGAGTTTTCAGTTTGGATCAGTGGTTGATGAGTAATCTCAAGGCAGGCTCTAATGCGGGCTACGATGGGGATTGGAGTGTCTTGTTCTCTGTCACCATCTGATGGTTGCAAAAATGGAGAAATAAGCGGGTCTTTGAACACGATGTTAATATTTGTCAAGATACTACTACCTTCGTGAGATGTTATGCAGGGCAGGTGGAGAAGGCTTGAGACATTCGGGAGAATAAGGTGGGTGTCAATTGGAAGGAGCAGGTTTTGGTGGGTTGGGAGTCGCCGAAGGAAAATTGGGCTAAGCTTAATACGGATGGAAGTTCTAAAGGTAATCCCGGAGTAACAATATTTTTAGAGGCTGCCTTGGTGATATTACAGGGTTTATGGTGAACATTGGGTATTGTTCTATAATACTGGGTCTATAGTTGGGCCTGGATGCAAGGGCTGATTATTGCCAAAGATAGCGGGTTCCTAAAAGTGGTTATTGAAATGGATTCCAAATTGGTGGTTGATTGAAAGAACCAGACAAAGTTTATGACGGGAATTTTTCCAATCTTGTGTTTCTTTGTAAGACTGTTAAAAGGAAATTGGGAGGTCAAGGTGGTTCACACCTACCGTGAAGGAAATAAGGCTGTGGATTGGCTAGCTAATGCGGCGTTGAGATGTGAAAAGGGTACGTAAGAGCTTCTCCATCCTCCTACTGAGTTAGCTGCGATTTTGCATGCGGACAGAGTGGGAGCGGTATGGCCGCGGGTGGTGAATGTGTAGTTTGGGGTTTTGGTTTCTAGTTGTTCTCTCCTGGGCTGTGTCCGTCTTCAGATTAAAATATATATATATATATATATATATATATATATATATATATATATATATATATATATAAACATCTCTAAAAATATAATATTAAAAAAATATATGAGCTTT
>CATIWR010635045.1:0-11058 GCA_949677035.1 Omphalea diandra | reverse complement strand
TGAAAAAATATATAAATAATACTTTTAAAATATTAAAAAAATTAGAAAAATATATAATATGATAAAATAATGAAAATTATATTTTAAAATTTAAATTTTGAGTAAAATAGTGTAATTTTCTAAAAAATTTTAAAATTTTTTTTAAAAAAATATATTTTAAATTGAACCGATTTAATTTCATCCTAAATTTAGTCAGTTTTTTCAGGTTTGATCAGTTTTTTTAAGAGAATAGATTTTTACATTGAATCAAATCGAATAATTGATTAATTCTTGATTTTATCAGTTTGACCGATAAGTAGGAGGGGCCAATTCCTTTATAAAAGGAGCAACTTACTTTTTTTTTTTTCTGAAACCAAAATGAAATTTCATTAATGAATATGGAGATTCAGGATGTCGGCAGCACGTGCATCCAAAGCATACACAGGAAGGGAATGAACCCAAATAGCTTGCCTTGTAGATGTTCTCGCTGCTTTTGCAAGGACATTTGCAACCTGATTGGCTGTCCTCTTGGCATGCAACAAATTAGCATTAGCTGGAAATAACTCCTTAATGTCCCGAAGGACGAAGCCAAACTGATTATAATCAGTTGCAGCTCGTTGAAGATGTTGGAACAATAAGAGACTATCGAACTCCACAATAGACATCTGCCAACCATTCAGCCTAACCCACACCACAGCCTCACGCAACGCCACCCCTTCCATGCAATCAACACTCGCAAAACCTTGTAATAGGGATGACATAGCAGCAATCACTTCTTCCACTTTTACTTTAATTGGCAGCTTAACAATGGACTTGTGTAGGAGTTAAATTAATATTTTTTTTCAATTTGGTACTTAAAAGGATAAAATTGATAATCTAAAATCTTTTGGACGGGGATTTAAATTCATTTGAGGCTAGTGAGTGTATTTGTTTTTTTTTTATTTTAAATATATATATAATGACTGACTGGAGAAAAATTGCTCCAAATCAGACTAATTGAACCCAAAGACATGTATAGAACCACATTGCTTTTTTTGGTCCGATATAATTTGGTTCTGTCTCCTTCTCCCTCTAGATACAGTCCATTAAGTTTTGAAGGATTAAAGTTCTGTCTGATCCTAAATATTTTAAAATTCCCAACTTGGACCCGGCTTTGCTTAATCCTAATTACAACTATCATCATTTCCTACTCGACGAACCTAGTTATAAATCTCTTTAAGGGGCGACTCTTCCATCAGCTTTTTATAAGTAACAATGGCTAAACCAATATGGCTAAAGATTTGCTATAAGGCCCTAGATCCTTTATTCTTGGTTTTGCCCATATACTAGATCAGTATGACAATTTGCCATATTGGTTTTCAAAATCGAAAGGAAGTGATGCAAAGAAGAGAACTCATACCAAATTGTATAAATCTAGTATCTCCTTAGTAAGACGAGAGAGTTGGCAGTGCAGTTAAGAATAAAGTGAGCAAAAAGAGAGAAACTTACTATTGTTCGTGATCTCCGTAGACAAAATCCCTAAACTGAGACCTCCCTCTGATTTTGTGCCATTATAAATAAGACTTCCTTAAGTTCCCAGGCTTAGCAGATTATATGCGCACTTCGGCTCCCTAAGGAATTGGCTAAAGTCCTTCATTTCCTAGCGCCTTCTTCTTTATGAAGTATTGGATGAGTAATTGGGTTAACGATCTATGAAGGAGGTGGGGGAACCTGAATAGCTCGAGGAACTGAAGGACAGCTCTCTAACCTCTTTAGATCCCCCCCACACCCCCCCCTAAGGAGCTTAAAGCTTTAAGACACCTTTGCCTTCATACACAATCGAATGTGTATCTGGAGTTCTGACAATTGAGTGGCCTTGAGGTTCAACATGGATTGCGTCACTGTCTTCATATCTCTGTAGATTCCGCAATGCAATTCTCGAAATGAAGATGTTATATCTTCTTCTAAAATCGTTTGAATATCTTAAGAATTAGAAAGAGTGGTAAAGTTTTCACCTTGGTTCCCCAGGATAAATTCCATGACGAGTATCCGTGTTCACTCTTTAACAACTGGGGTTGAGAGACTGTCTTCTAAAGATTTTAAATATTTTCAATTTGCTCCACCATGTAGACAACTTATCCTCTCAGCCTTTGCTTTTATAGCGGCTCTGCTTTCTGAGATCCCAGTAGCATCTTTTCCTTAAAAAATTTGCAAAATATTGTTACTAAAAACTATTGTTGGTAATATTTTGATGCTGAAACATGTGTTAAAGCAACACTACATCTTGGGCTTTGAATTTGCTAAAGATTTATGGTAGCTCAACTATTAGATGCTTTTTCTTCGTCTTCTAATGAGAAGATTGTACGAAGAATAAAAGAACCATAATTTTCTCCTGGATCCTTTGGATGTATTGATACAACTTCATCAAAATCAACAACAATGCCTTAGAAAATAAAAGCTTGATAGAAAATAAAAGCTTGAAAAGTTAGGCAGCTTGAAATCGATTATTGAGAATTTTGAGTATAAAGCTTGTCAACATGAAAAATAAAAGGATAAGAAGAGTCTATTATTGATAGATATGTCTTGTAGTTGGCTGGTCCTCACTATATAGCGCTCCTTAAAAAGATTTTAGATTTTCACTACTCCATTGTCTCATTCCTCCATTTTCTTTTCACCTTCCTTCTGGTTTCTATTTTTCTACCTCTAAAACTTCTTTATGACCGAGCCTCCATTTTCTCACCTTTTTAAGACTTCTTTTCGACCGATTGAACTTTCATGGGTTGGGTTGGACTTTAGCTTTCCATTAAGCAAATTAAATAATTAATGGTCACGAATAATAAATTCAATTATTTTAATTTTAGCCCAAAAATTAAGCATGGTGCAAAGACAAACCAAATTCGAATTTCTCATGTAAAAGCTAGAACAAAAATACATTTTAAATTCCAAAAACAAATTATCACAAACTTACAAGTTTGGTGTATTTGGACAGAGTTAAAAGCTTCCTCAGAGTTCAAAAAACATCAAAACAGAAATAGTAGTGAAATTGGGAAAGCTATAAAGCAAAATCAAGGCCAACCATAGCAGCAAAGGAGTAATATGATGCGCCTCTTGTTAACAATCAAATCTGAAGTATGAGAATATAATGAATGATTGAATCTAGCCACAGGATGCGCATGTGTGCTCCTGCACTCATGTCATAAACAAAATAACAACTTATCATCAAAATACATGGCAGAAATTGCTTTTGTGTAGCATGTAAAGTAAAAATTATAAGTAAATCATGCAAAATGGCAATTCCAGGTAAACAAATCACACAATGGAAGACATCTATTTTCAGCCCATGCTACGCTACTAGTTGCCAATTAAACTAGCAATGCATAAGGCAGTAGAATCATTTGGTGAGGCAATTAAGAAATATGAATTATTATTGAAAAAAAAAAATGCATACATATTACATAGACTAGCTAACAGAAAAGAATGATAAGTGCTATACGAATCTGGTCCAAGAAAAATATATCCTGGGCTGTTGAAGATATTTACCTGACATTTTTAAATACAATAGGCAATGCCTCGCAAACTCTACAGCTCTGTGCCCCTCAAATGCTTAGTGTCCTTTTCCATGTTCTCTGATTCAAATCAGAAACTTCGTGGCAGATTTTACACAGTATCAAAACCTTTGGAATTCGCTTTGGACTATTAATACTATGACTTCCCCTGAAGCACTTGGACAATCTCCTTTGCTCTTGATTCAACACCCTTAAGATATTCATTAAGAATGCACTGCTGGTAAGAACCTCCCTCCTGAGGAAAATGAGGTACAAATATAACACACACAAAATGAGGAAAAGAAGCCTTATTTAGGCTTTTCCCCTCACTGCAAAACAAATGAGACCATAATGCGTTCGAGTATATTAGAAGAGAGGGGGAAGTGAGCTCAGGAAGTCTAACTTCCCAGAAAGGATAATAATCCATTAGGTTTGGTTGCAAGGAAGTGTAGAGTGTGCACACACAAGAGAGAGAAAAAGGGAGTTATGGTGATCAGAAAGAATGATAATATAAGTCACAGAGATCCAACAGGGTTTTCTTACTGTTCTGATCAACATAAGCTCAATTCTTTTCTTAATGACTGCATATAATTCGTCAGGAGATATTTCTCCCTTGCCAACAGTCAGGCCATTAATCAAAAGTTTGTTCCACTCTTCCTCTGCAGCTGCAGCAAATAAATAATATGTAAACAACGCAAGATGCTTGCTCATGAATTATAGTCATTCTAAATCATTCTTTTGATAGTCGGTACTACAGTAAAATTCCTAAACAATGTCCAGCATATTGGAGAGTAATTAAATAGGAAAAATAGTCTTAGCTAATCTCAATTAGATCAAATTTCCATACATGTGTGATTCAAATTGCAGCAACAACCTTATCTAGGACCCAAGGTCTAGCATGGTTTTGAGAAAAATTTGAAGTTGCGAATTAGTCATTACACCACCAATAAATCAAGAAACAATATAAAATCAAAAAGAGGCTACTTTAGAAATGCTATATCTGGTAACAGGTGATCTAGGATAATCAATATCATTATCAAAATCAAGAAACTATTGTCCATACTATATTTAGCTTCTCATTCTTGTAAAACTACCAGCAATTGACATTCACTATGACTACCTGAAGACAATTTTTAAATTACCTATATTATCCTTTTGCTCTAACTTTGAATCAATGGTATACAAAATAAATGGAAAAGAAGTCCTTAGGACTGACTTTAGGGTGATTGCTCATGTAAGGCTTGTAAACATATTTTCCTATCACAAAAAGAAATGCAAGACAGGAAATCAGCAACTTCCAAACCAAGTATTACTTCAAAAAACGCACTGAAACTCTAGCTGTAAATGCAAGAGCTAAAACTGTAACTGTAAAACAGCAAAGCTATTTTGGATCTCAATGTTGCTCTCCTGGATAGCTGTATTGTCATTTACACCTGAATGCGTAGTATTCTTCCATGTGATTTGAAAGGATTACTCTTTTGACTCCCCTATTAAATGCAATGAATGCATGCAGGTATCCCTTCCATATATTGTAATAACCACAAAACGGTAACATGCTGATGACCAGGATGTCAGGTTGAAGAGAATTTTTACATGGCAACTCAATTGTCAACAGGCCTCTAATTTCTTGAAAAACCTGCAAAACATACCAATGATAAAAAATTGAGCAATTAAGCACCTTTTCCATTTCTCAAGGAGAACTAATGCAAGTTCATGACAAAAACCACATTTATTTTTTATGAAACATCATAATGATTTTCCTCAAAAAAGAAAAATAATAAAGGGGATGGTAGAAACCTTTGATTACAGTCTCAAGAAGCTGTTCAGCCTTCAAAACTTCATCTCCTATACCACAAACATGGACAAGCAACAGCTGTTCAAGGCCACCAGTTGATGAGCAAAGAAGCAGCAAAAATAGGAGACATTAAAGATTATAGTAAAAAAGGAGAAAGGGGAACAAATTTAGCAGTTAAATATATATGGCAGAGAAGTTCCAATTGCACCGCACTCTGAAAATAAAATTTGAAAAACTAATCAACATTCAGACACAGAAGTTGACTGCATAGATCCGGCTTCCCCTGCATATAAGCCATGCAAGACTATGGAAAGATGAGAACAACCAAAGTGAATAAAATACCGACAAAACAATACCACAACTCAAGCTAAGTACATTCATTTGTCTATACTCATGCTATACGTTACTGAAACATTTGAGATGAAGGCCTGTGAATTGGTTTGTTATTTAACAATCCTCCCCCCCCCCCCCCCCCTTCGTTTGAAAGGCTATTGCTAACACTTTAAAGTACAACTAAATTTGTTTAATATCTATTAACGGCATTTCTTCAAGCACTAAATACTCAAAAAGAGCAACCTCTAAATACTAAACATCTGTTATTCAGAGTTGATGTTTAGATGAAGGGCTGAGAGTGCAAAATATAGACTTTTAAAAACAATTTAGTTTACACAGGAAGAGTAAAATATGACTTATTGGTATTATTATTTACAAATGTATAACAGTATCTCATAATGTTATAGTTTCACTGCCACAACCTTGTTTCAAGCCTCTAGCATGTGCACATGGGCTTTAATCTGATTCGCAAGACATTTTCGGAAATCCAAAGGTTGATGACCAGATTTGGTTGCAGGTGTTACCATTAGTTAAAGCATTCACCGATCACCAGCAATTTTAACCAAAAAAAGGCTAAAAGGATAATGTACACCAAAAAGGAGCCACTTAACAATTTTTTCAGTTCAACTGTCCAGGACACTCCATTTTTTTTCCTTTCAAAAAATAACCTTCAAAACAAAATTTAACAGTAGCCTCAAGGCTACTAACGCAGCCAACCTGTTTTCAACAACTTTCCTAAATCTTGACGTATAAGCAATTAAAAACCCTAAATATTTTTCAGAATTTAAATTCCAAGGATAACCCAAATATAATAATACAACTACCTTTCTTTGCATAATTACGTTTGGAGAGAATACATGAAGCATAGAGTTGCAAAACCTTTTGCAACATTGCCTCCAGCCCTGGTTTATCCCCATCTTCTTTTGCCTGGACATGGTAAAACATTAAAAGGATTTATTACCAAAAAAGAACACCATTTGGTAAATTCAAACTAATTCATGTCTTTGTTGAGACTTTAAACAATTCAAGTGGTTGTTCAGGCTAAAGATGTTAAGAGAGAGCAGAGTGGACGTACAATAATTTAATAGGTTACATTGTAATTATTTTTACAACATCAGCATTTGAGCTCCTTGTCACTATAGTTATGGTCTATTTAAGGCTAGTCCAACTTCCAGATATTAATTGTAAGAAAAAGAAAACGTTTGGTTCGAATTGAAATGTACACGAGAATTTTCAGTATAATTGCTTTAAAATAAACTAGACATCTTACCATACATACAGTATAAAAATTCTAAAAGGTTAGAATATGAACATTGGTGCAGTAAATGCATATGATAACTTCGTACATCCATCTAACCCCATTTTGTCTAAAACTAGCCCAAAATCACTTCAATTTATATTACAGGAGGAACAACAGTTTAATTGTGAAAAAGCTGTGCATATGATTTTCTCTTAGATACTATTATGCATAACATGCTCAAGCTTTATTTTTCTTAAAAATACCTTCTAACCCTTGAAAGAAAATACAGAGAGAGAGAGAGAGAGAGAGTATATGTTTGGTTTGTGTAATTGACACAATAAAACACACTCACTTGTCTTAGTTGTGCACTAACTTCTGAAAGGAACCCTTCATCTAGTTGCCCTTCTTTCTCCCTTTGGATTATCTCTTAAGGATAAGCATTATTAACAGTTGCATTAGATCAGTACAAATCAATGGAAAAGTGCAACTTAATAGTTGCATACACTCAGAAGATAATAAATAATAAAATAATTGCATGGACAACTCCAACCTAAAGCTACTCAATTGGATAATATTTTGCCAATCAATGTTTTAAACAGAACAACGATGTAGTTGAGAGAATGGAAATGATCCTCCAATAAAGTTAAGATGCAAGAGAATCGTCTCAAAAGAATTATTAACTTTTTCCTTTCCATGTGTGAATGGATATTTTGAATTAAACATGAGTAATAAATTATTTATTATCTAATCCAACTAGAGATGCTTCAATTTTTTCTTGAAAAGATTAAAAAATGCTAACATATTTTAGACCCATCTAAACCAGTTTGCCAATTGCGTTTTGCCTCACATAGGGATTCTCAGTGAAAATAGAAATCTGGTTACATATAGAAACATGTGCAGCTAGATATTTGAAGTCAAAACAAATGCTAATGTGAAAGTACTCATATGTTAATTGATTAAACTAGATCAATTTGAAATAACCTATTTATAATGAAGTAATAATGCAGGTTAAAATCTTTATTAAAGTGTTGGGGAAAGGGAGATGGTAGATATGAACTTATATTCAACATAGAATGCAAAGTCACCTGAGAAAGCACTTGAAAGCACAAAACTGTGCAAGTATCACCATTAAAACCCATTGAAACAAATTTCAATGAGGAAAAAATAAATAAATTTCAAACTAAATCAAAGCAAATACTTTCTCCATTAGCTTTAGAGCATCAAGATCTCTAGGAGGCCATCGAATCTCGTCCTTCTTATCAACTACAGGTTTCAAATTGCCTTGAGAACATCAGTAGCTGATTCAATCCTTTCCTACAAGGAAAAATATGATGAAAAACAAAATAAATAAACAATGAAACTGTTTAGATGAAATACTAAGAAAACTAAAGCAAAATATTGCATCATTATTTTCTTTTGTCAGCGTGTGTGTGTGTATGACAGAGAGTGGTACGTTAGTCTTGTGTACAAGACAATCCACAATGTTCATTACTGATGTTGCCAATTCCTCATAATCTTTCTGCAAAAGAATAACCAAGCAGTTATTTTAAATAGCAAAGACTACAAGAGGTAACGATCAGAGCCATTCATCAAAAAGCAGAATTAATGAAGTCAAGAACCATGCTTTATCATCCTCTGATTTGCAGGTATCAGTTCGTGCAGCAAGACGTATCCGGAAACTTTCATTGAAAGCAAGGACATTTTTGACAACAAGCTTCTGAAGCTGTTCACAGGGAGGGAAATGCAGCAAGAATGAGTTTATTGAAATGAATTTGTGTATATCCAACTATAAATAAGCCTTCATTTGCACTGATGAATTCTATCCGGTCAGAGAAAATATAAGAATAATCTAACATCCAGAAGATTGATATATAGCTCAGATGCGTGTTTCATCATCTATTGCTTGAAGATTCCAAGGTAAGGTGACCTTTGCATTTACAATCTACAATATTTGGTTGCACTTTAATAAAGCCCGAATTTAAAAGAATGCAACTGATAGAGTCTTACTGGATGAAATGCTTTCGGGATCTTACTTCTTTTGTCCTAATATGTTGTTTAAATGATCCCACACCCTTAAAGCAGCGCTATTGCTGTCTAAAAGAATAATGCAATCTATCTCTGTGGCACAACAGCTTACTTACTTGTCTTGGATTTGCATCTCTCAGCTTATCAATCAGCCTATCTACTTCCACAGTCTTTTTGAACGACTCCTTGGCATCTTGACTGACTGCACAGATGAAAGTTTTCCTGCTTTATTTGACCCAAATACAGCATTTTACAATCAATAGCTGCATTATAAAATATAAGAAAAATATAACCATAGAAATTTTGGAAAAATCATCATAACTTACACACACACACACATATATATATGAGTTGTATGCATTCTGAAACATCTCTGTTTCACCTAATTAAATTGGGGAAAAATTCTTGGCTACACTATGTGAATATGCACCACCACCACTATGCATAGACGGTGGGCCCGACCACATGGGATCCAGCCCATGTCAGTGAGGAGCATGTTCACCTGGTGAATAAGTTTGTTTCCTTTATTGGATACCTTTGATTACCATTTGATGCACCTCTCCAGTCTCAACTCCTACACCAACAAAACTCGAACCACTCTACTTAAGCTATATAAGTTCATTCCAGATTCACAAGAACAACTCCCTATCCGCAGATATATTTTCTAAAAGAAGGTGCATCATAAATTCATAAGATTGGAGGAAATCAATTGATAGTGAAGAATACATAAATAAATATAAAGAACAAATCAAAACATAGACAGAAAAAACCAATTACCTCCGCCTGACTCAATTGAATGAGCTGCAAAATGCAGCTTCAGCTTCAGCTTCTGCATGGTGAAGGAGCCAATTCTCCATCCTTGATGCAACGAATTCTGCATCATATAGCAATGGAACACCAGATATTTATGAAATTATGAATAGTTAGGGTTTTGGAATGAATAAAATAAAAGAAAGAATGATTACCTGCTGCTTATTGTCATTATTATGGTACGAAGAAGACAGGTAACTGAAGCCAAGAGTTGGGTATTTTGATTGCGTTGTAGCAAATACTGAGGCCATTGGTGTACGGACGGGTGGCGGGAGAGAAGAGGAGAGGGCGGTTATAACCGTACAATTTTTGGCTGACCAAATCCACTTGCAATTCGCGAGCGAATCACGAAGCCTTTCTCGTGGGCCCTCAGTTTTGTTTGAGATTGGGAGTTTGGGCCCAGATTTGGCCATGGGCTGACACATAGGAAGAGGTTCTTCAGTTGCACAAAGGGGAGGAAAAGTGGATCCTAAGCCCCAATAATGATGTATGTTCATATTAGGCAAATATTTCTCACATTTTTATATATTTATCTAATAATAAAATAATATATAAAATATTTATTCATAAATATCTAATAAATTTTTTTCACAAAAATTATCTAATAAATTATTTTTATGCCTTTATTTTTTTTCAAATGTAAAGTTATTCGCACACTTATTCAATACATATGTATTTATTCTATTAGTTAGATGTATACACTCATTATATGTTAGTTCTTTCCATTTATATTATGAAATTTACTTTTAACTAAATTTATATATTTACTTATATAATATTTTTTTTACAAAAATATTAATAAATATAAAAAATTAATCATATATTAGTATCAATTTAGAAGTATATTGTATTTTCAATCCAATAAAAAATATAACTTTGTTGCTATCTTGTTTTATATTTTTTTTAAGTTTTTTTGATAGTGTAGCAATATCTCATAATCTAGTGCTTATTAATTAAAATTATGAATATAAGAGTTTTGTATAAAATATAATTATGTTTGAAGGATTTGAAATTAATATTACTGAAATAATCAAATTTTTCAAAAAGAAAAAAAAAAACTCAAAGAAGTATGCTCTATATATAATTCTTACTTTGTGAAAGAGCTTGAGCTATTCAATTATTATCCATCTTGACATTAATATATTTTAGCATCTCTGTTTATTTTTCATTTTGACACTTAATTTTGGTTATATAAAGAGATAATGACTTTTTTTAGTGAAATCAAATTGTATGCGTCATTAATTTATTAACTAATAGAAATCATTTTATCAAACAAACACGTTAATGTAACTTAATCTTTAGCACACGTACACGGTGGAAACCACCTATGCCAATTAACTTTGACTTTTCAA
>CATIWR010635012.1:0-24047 GCA_949677035.1 Omphalea diandra | reverse complement strand
TATATATATATATATATATATATATATATATATATAAAAGGAACGTTAGATACATTCTCTTTTTTTTTTTTTCCTTATTTCTTTTCATTTCACTTTTCAAAATGACATTTTTTAAAACAAAAATTTTTCCTACAGTTAAATAATATAACAATAATATTATTTAAATTATATCACATGTCATTATAATAAGAATAAAATAAATAAAATGTATCTATCACCTCTCTCTCTCTATATATATATATATAATATATTGATTCATAATAACAATCTTATATTACCGTCAATCTTTGTATTCGTCAAAATTTAAACAATCAATGAAATTAATTTAAATTTTAGTTTTTTATGTAAAATTGTTGATTTTATAGTTTTTCTATTTTCTATTTAGAAGTTCCTCAAAATTTCTATTTTTTAGATGTTCTAATTTATTGTTCATAAATTTTTTTGTTATAATGATATTAGTTTGTGTGTGTGTGTATATATATATATATATATATATATAAAGATTGTCTATTGATTTATAGTAACAATCTTGTATGATATAATTTTTAAAAAATATGTTAAATTTGAACGAAATAGAAGACAAACAAACTGGGGTTTGGTGAAGAAAATATTTTATTAGTTGTCCTTCATAATGTGAAACTAAGGCTTAAATAAGTTTTACAATACCAAAATTATAAAATACGACGATTTTGCCAAAATTGTAAAATTGCAAAACCAACACTAAAATAAAGCTTTAATTAAAATAGGAAACTTGGAACAAACAGTGTCTAAAATAAAATTTTCTACTAAAATTTATAATCAAAATAAAATTGCCAAAATAGAAAAACACATCTTTTAATGCCTAAACGATGAAATTTTAATGAAAAGTGACAACATCACAATCGAAGGTTGTGTGTTTTGACCATTGAGTTGTTTTCAATCGAACCACAATTTTTTTTGGCCAAAAATTCCAATTGTTTAGGACTAGCAGAAATCATGAAATTTCGAAGTTTTCTCTCCTACTTCTTATGTTGCTTGGGTTGTTTCCAATTGATGCATGGTTTTTTTGAGCCAAAAATTTCAATTGTTCCATACTAGCATAAATTATGAAATTTCAAAATTTTTTCTCCATTCTTCTTATATTGCCGCTTCAATTGCTCCAAATAATAAATCACGAAATGCATTTCCCCTTCTTCTTGCATTGTCTCTCCAATTGCTCCAAATAATTTCTCAACATTGCTACCAAATCATTATTATACCACCGCTAACTTTTCATATATACAAAAATTTAAACAATCAATGAAATTAATTTAAAATTTAGTTTTCTATCTAAAATTTTTAGTTTTTTTTATTTTTTTATTTAGAAATTGTTTATGACTTCTATTTTTAAGATGTTCTAATTTATTGTTCATAAATTTTTTTTTGTTATAATGTTATTAGCTTTCTATATATATATATATATATTAAAATAATCAATTCGAGCAATTTTAACTCTAGAAAATGATAACTCTTCATTGAGACCTCTTAATTTTTGGTTATGATTTGGAATTGGTCAACCATGATTTTGATTCCAAATTGAATCTTGGCCAACTTTATTAGTGATTATATTTTTTGAAAGTATTATTTTAAGAGTGCGTTTGACATCACTATTTAAAAACAATCTGATTTTAAAAAAAGTATCCCATATTTGCTCAATATATGCATTGATCTAACATTTACCTTGCACATGTTAAACACATCAAAATATATTCAATAGAAAATTTTAAAAAAATAAAAATATTATATATGAGTGTCCGACAAATTTCCTGTTATGTATTTAGGTGATAAGATTTCATAATGGACTATGAAAATAAGTAACGGTAAGCAACTTTTTACAAGTATCAAAACAAAATTAAAAATTCCTCCATCCTACTAATTAATTTAGACATCAATATTTAAAATTTATCAAGTGACACATATTTATCCTTTTGTTAGTAAGTTTAAAATTTTATCCTTTCTTATTTTAAATTTCTAAAAACATCCCTATTGAATTAAAGAAAAAAAATCTAATACAAATGATAGAAGGAAGAGAATTCGCAGTTTGGCTCAAACTCTTCACATTCCATTAACAGAAATTATTTAATCTACGTATAGCATGCAAAAAATATCTTTCCAATCACTTTCATATGGAAAATAAATAAATAAATAAATCTAAAACAATGTTCTATCTGTCTTTATGCCAACAATGGCGTTCTTGTCACTTGCTCATTGCCTATCCTACGTATAGCATGTAATTACTAATTCACCCATGAAATAATATTCTTTTATTCATTTTTTTTCAACTTTTTAAATTCATTTTAATTAGAAGCGTAAACTTATTTTCATGTGCAAAATTTATTCTAGATTTTTATTATTTTGGTTGTACAATTAAATTTTTATAATTATTATTGCTAATTAAAATAAATTTTATATATAAATATAGAGATCAAAGAGTATAAATTTTAATATATTTTAAATTTATATTTTGTTTAAGTTAATCATAACTTAATATGAAGAGTAAAACAGTAATTTTAATTTAAGAACTTTAGTAAAACAGTATTTTTTATTTAAAAAAAACTTCCTTTTTCTTCATTTTTTTTTATATTTTCCAAATAAAGAGGTTTCTTTTACTCATTTCTATATTTATCTAAATAAAGTAAGGAAAGAATATTTCCCTGCCTTTTTCCATTCTTTTCTTTCCCCACAATTTTTCTTTTTTTTTTTTTCCAAATAAAGAAACCTTTCATACTCAACATTGGGCCACCTTTCATTAAAACAGAATCTGGAGAAGAAAGCTTTAGAGAAATTAAATTCAATAGTAACAAGATCAAATTGTCGGTTCATATTTGAATCTATCTTGAAAATTTGGCTTCTTGGGTCCATCATTAAACAAATAAACGATGATCTTCAACCATCTAAGGAATCGCTCTCTTAATCCTACGATATGGATATCATAATCCCCAATGGAAATTTTGTTGAATTGTCTGCCTTCTTTATTTTCTTCTATTTTCGTAGTTTTTAAAATCAAATTAATTAATAAATTAGTCGTTTTCTCAATTCTTAATACAATTGTTCCTATCCTTATATTTTAATTAATTTAATAATAAATAAATTTTAAAATATTATTAATATATATTTAAAATTTTAAAAATGTAAAATTTTCTTATAATATTTAAAAAATAAGAAATAATATTAAAACTGATTTGTAACTAATCAAACTTATTACTATTCTAATTTTTAATGTAATCAATCTAATTGATCACTCTAATCTAATTTTTAAAATATTGTTTATCTCTCCACCAAATCTCTTAGTCCCGTATGAAACAGATTATGTGAAAAAGAAAATAAATTATATTAATAAAATTCTTTTATTTTAGTAATAATTTTTTATTTGAAATAAATTTTAAATTAATAAAAATCAATTGAATTATATTGTTTAGAATATATCTACAATGTATTGAAATCATTTTTATTTGTAACATTTTCTTTATTTATTTGAAATAAATATAATATTAATTTAAGTTATAAGATTATTTAAATAACTTTATTTAAATTTTAGTATATCTTGGTGTGATTTATTTATATGAATATTCTTTAATTCCTATAGCTTCAGTTACTTTATATAAAATTACTATTAATTTTAAGTAAAATTTTTATTCTTAGTATAAAGTTTAAATAAATGATTTTTAACTACTAGAATATTCCCAAATTTTAGATATAAATATAATATTTTTCTTTGTTATATAAATTGAAACTAAAAAAATATGTGTAAATGTATTTTGGCCCCTTTAAGATTACGAATCGGTCTTGTGATACAGTTTAAATAGTTGGCATATATAATTAATAAAAATGATAGTTCCTGATATAATTGAAAAAATATGACAGTTTTTAAGTATTTTTATATTATTAAACCGAAAATTATTAGGCAAATTCAACATAAATTAATATATTATACATGATATGATATATTGAAAATAAAGAAATTAAATTTTCTATTCATGTATGTGCTGAATTTATGAAACATCTTTTTAAAATTTATTATAATAAAAGTGACTAAATATAAATTTTAATTTTAAACTGAAATAAAAATATAATAAAACTATATATTACATTTAAGAAAACCAATTTATACTTTTGTCATATCGTATTATAATCATAATTTTCATTGCTCTACAAGCTAAACATAGAAAACTCTATAGCCATTCACTTATAATCAAGGTTCAAGGTAAAAAAGTCTTGAGTGTAATCTTCATTTGCATTGAAAACTTTGTATTTTAGAGAATAGTAATAATACCATTTGAGGTATCTCTGAGTGCTATAAGTTAATCCCTAGGTTATTTTAGGTCCTTTTATCCTTTCCTTGTCTTCTTCTCTTTTCCTTCAAAATTTTTTGCTAGTAGCAGGTTCGGAGATTTGTACAGATACCTTGTTGTCTATATAGACATCCTTATAATCTGTAGAGAATATCAGTTCATCTGTAGAAATCACTACTATTGCTCACATGTACTATTCATACTAGTGCCCTTTCTTTTCCTCCTTTGATTTCTAGCTTTTTTCTTTGTATTTTAAATGTAAAAATGTATGAAATTAGATAAGTTGCAATAACCAAAGAACTCTATTTTGCATGAATAGCTAGATTTCATATTTAGCAGCTGCTTTAGGGGTTTTTAGCCTTATTCATGGCTTATTTTTAGCTCTTCTATGTTTAAATGTGTGAATGGAAAGTAATGGGGTCAATAACCTCTAAATTTCTCTTTAGTTTTCTATTTGTTTGGTATATTCTATCTTGTTCCTCATTAAATTTATACACAACTTTTTGAGGATGTTTGTTAGCACTTTTTGTGGCTAAACTAGCATCCTCTCCATCCGTGTGATATTAGTTGGAAATAAATATTATTAGGTGGATGTTATGAACACCCATGACCTCTTTTACTTCTTTAATATATCTTCATTTTTTATATCAATGCCCGAAATTCTTAGTTTTGAATTTTTAATATTATATTTAATTCTTAGTTTAATCGAATATATATATATTATATAATAAATTATTATATAATTTAATTTTAAATATTTTAAAATTTAATTATATTATTGTCAATAAAAAAGAATTCTGAGAATGAATGGTTAGTAACTTTTTTCTATTACTTAATCTATTAAGTAAAAATTTGTTATTTATTAGACTAAGTGATTTGTTGAAATTAAGTGCTTAATAAAAAATTATTATCAAAGACACTTAAAATGTTAAGAATTTAATGAAAATTGTTATCAAATAATCTTAAAAAATAAATGTTAAAAAATTTAATTTTAAGTATTTAATATAATTATCAAATAACTCTTTTGTTAGAAAGGCTCGCATTAGAATTGAATTTCATCCGTCTTTATGGATTTGGACCGATCTAATGAGAGTTTGGGGGCAGAGTGAAGGACTCACCAGAATCCTTGTTCATGGGCTAAACGTTTCAGCCTTAGTAACAAAAAATAAAATATATTGGACCTCAAACTAAAACAAGAGCTTGGGAAAACTCTTGATATGCAAGTCCATCTGTTCCAGTTCTACACTTAAACAAATGGAATGGATCCCATTTAAATGCTAGAGGCCCGCCCATTTGAGCAATGATGATATAATACTATATTTATTAGGTGTGGCAAAAGAACTTTTATCTTAATTCAAATTAAGTTTAGAAAATATAAAATAAATAGAATCTATTTGGATAAAAAGAGTGATTTTTAGATGAACATTTGGTTACAGAAATTTAATATTTTAATTCGAAATCACTTTTCTAAAAAAGTAAATTTTACGTTCATCATTTTAAAAATGTAAGATTTTTGTGTTTAGTTGGATATAAAATTTTTTAAAAATTAAAAATTAATATGTTTGATTTATATATAGGATAATTTAAAGAAATTAACTTAAAATTATCATGCCCCTAATGTAATTACATATTTTTATTTAATTAAACTATGTAAAAAATCTTATATAATGAAATTTGTCATAGTGATTAATTCAATATGAAATATAATATAATTATAATATATAATAAGTATAAAATTATTAAGTAATATACTGATGTGAATTAAAATAAGAGCAAGCTTGAAGTTCTAAAAGATTAAAGAAACTATCAAAGAGATCTCATTCAAAATGAGGAAGAAATTATAAAAGTTTTAAAATCTGCCTTTTTTTTATATTTACTTTATTTGGAGTTATTTTATTTAGACCTGGTTTATTCAAATCAGCCTTATTTGTACTGTCTTATTTGCATTTGCCTTATTTGAAATTGTCCTATTTGTATAAATTATCATTAATGCAAGTCAAGCAAACACCATGAATGATGAACAACTTCTCAAGAAGTTTAAAGAAACTTTAAAAATGTTTGTGCAAGAAGAAGTCAATAAAGCAAGCTTTGAAGCATTTAGAGCACTTAGTGGATCCTATTGACAAGAGTAAAATGATCATTTTTACACTTTAATTTCATGTGTGGATCCTTAAAATGAAATCTAAAAGTACAATTTTTCGAATGCAAAAGTCGCAATAAAAATGTTTTAAAAGATTATAGAAGATTCTAGGAAGCTTCCAAAAATATTTCATGCATCTTTAGTTGCAAGAGTAATAATCCTTAAGAGGACATAAGAGGAGGGTGACACACATGGTCAAATGACCAACAAAATCAAGTCAAATATCTTTCAAAATATACAAAATCTCAAGAATATTCCTTCACCTTTTTTCTTAGCCGAATTTCATTTTCTTTAGAAAAGGGTTTCTTTTGTTTCTTGCATTAAATTATTAGTTAATATTTTTAAAAGTTTGAATGCACTTCTTGGCTGAATAGTATAGAAGATTTTTCCTATTTAGTTTATTCTTAATTCCTAGAATAATAATTAATCTTTTATTCTTAAATAGTTAAGTATTGTAATGCCTATAAATAGGTCATTCAAACTGTGAACTTGATATTGAATTTCAATTAATATAATTTTTATTTTTTGTGAGAAATTATTCTTTTTTTTTTTATTTAAAGAACTTGGTGAGGTTATTTAAATGAGGTTTTAATTAACTTTGCAAACTAGTTTAATTCTAAATTTAAAAAATTAACTTAGTTAATTATAAGTTTGGACTTAAACAATCTTTACTTCTTTATAACTTAGGTTGTTAGGTATAAGTTATCTAAAAATGTAATTGAGAGTTAAAGTTTCATTACTTGAATCTTGATAGATCCTTGGACAAAGATAATAACATTGCATAAGTTTGACACAAGTTATCTATATTCATATCATATAATTTAATATAATGTATAAATAAAATTAATATAATGACAAAAACAACAACAACAACAACAATAATAATAATATACAGTAATAATAATAATATTATTATAATATAATTAATAAATATTATTTAAAGTATTAAATAATTATAAATTTATCATGATCATCAACTTAATATAAAATAAAATATTATTTAATAGTACTAAATAATTATTTTCTATCTTAAAAAGTAATTAATAATTCTAACATACTAATAATTCAAAATATATAATATATAATCATAAAAATTTAAGAAAATCTAAAAATGATCTAATTAGTCAATAAACTAATAAAAGACTTTTATAGTTTCATAATTATTTCAATTAAAATTGAATGATAATATATATTCTTAGGATTGATTAAGATTGTGTTAAAAAATATATAAGTTTTTTTAGTAAATAAAAATATGTATTATATATCTATATATTACATTGATTAAGGACATATTTGTTAATATATAATTATATAATTTTCTAGTCATAGAAAAATAGTTTTTACACCTCTTGAGATGAATAAATATTTTTCATGTAGATTGGAAGGTAAAGGTAGAATCCACATATTTATCTTTCTTAGAGATATTATATTCACATGTAAATCAAATACTAAAATTTAATATTTCTGAATTCCTTTCTCTTAAGATTCTGGCAATCAAACGTTCCATTAATATTTTCATATTTTAAGTTAGGATAATTATGTCATTCAATATTTTTATAAAGAAATATACCATTTATTTATCCAGTAATTTCAAATTTCAATTTCGAATTTATCTTCAAATTTAATGACTTTCTTCATTTAATTTATACTTATTTTTTTTAAATATGATCATTTTTTTTTCATTTATTATGTACTTTAAATTGTTCAAAAAAGTAAATTGTTCAAAAAAGATTCTCTAAAAAACCACAAGATGATTATATTTGATTGTATTTATTTAAAATAAATTCTATCCGATTCAGTGCTATTTAGTAATGCAATGCTCTTGACAAATTACAATGTTGGGTTATTAATAAAACAAGAAGAAATGATGAAAAATATTTAGTCAGGGGAGTCTTTATTAAGACTTCTACAAAAGGTGGATATGATAGTATTTCTTCAAATAAAATTCATAATGTATTAAAAATATTTTATTTATTTTAAACTAATGTTTAGATTTATTAAAATTTTAAAATAATAGCACAATTTTGAAAATTTAATAAAATTTAATTACTTGATACATGATAAATAATTATCTAATTCAATTTTTTAAGATCCCGTGCCTGCACACATATAATATATATACTTTCAATATAAATTTTGTGTGAGACAAAATTTGGCATGTATTATTAAAGCGAAAACTAAAGATGACATCAAAAAATGAAAAGATAAATATATTTTGAGACTCTACAATACAATATACATCTTGCATACTTAATATGTGCAAAAATCCTATGTTTTATAAAATATTCTCATTCAACAATTAGTGAAATAATATATAAATATTTGAGTGCCCCTCTCTTCTTATTTTTATTGATTGAATAGTATATCCCTCTAGCCCTCTGTTCTACATCCTCCCATAGACCTTGTTTTATTTCTACGTACTAGTTTCAACGTTGAAAATAGACATGGATTTTTTTTAATTTTTTTAATAGTGTGGTGTGGTTAGTGCTGTTAATGAAGTTATTACAAGTCAGTAATTAACTATTAATGAAAAAAAGAGAGAATGTTTATAATAATTTCTTAAAAAAAATCTCTAATGATGGAATTTGAACTCAAGGGTGTTGGAAAATCACCCTTAGCAACTGACAAGTAATTTTTAAAAGCAAGTTGTATACTTCAGGAATTTGTAACCCTTTTTTGCCTTTGACTTTACATCCATCTGATCTGAACTAAACGTAAAGAAGTGCAAAATGAAAGTTTGAAATATCCACAAATGATTTAGTATGATGAAAGTATATAGATGTAAGCATTTTTAGCAAAAACAAACCAATAATTATGTTCCATGACTTTTTGCCACTACAATGTATTTGCACTTCGAGGCTCCTAAATTTTGTACATCTCCTCACCTTTTTCTTTTCTCTTTTTTTTTTTTTTTTCCCCAATATGAGTTTGGATTCTATTTCGGATCTCACCTTTTTCTTTCTTTTGCCCTTTGTAATCCAATATTGCTCCCTTACTTTTAAGATATTGCCTACAAGGACAGAAATCAAGCTTTTCTTTCTGTCTACAAGCCTTCAATTCTAAGCCAGTCTAATCTTTGTTTCACATATAAAAGTCCAAAAAAGAAAAGAAAAGAAAGGAAAAAGGAAGAAGAAGATGAAGAAGAAAGCAAGAACAGTGTTTTGCTATGATTATTACAAGCATCAGAAGAGAGTAGAAATGATACAAAATTTCCCTCTCTTTTCATATCTCTTTTTACTTGAGTCAAAAATCCTTGGACATGCAACAACTTTACCCACCTCCTATGACATGAAAGTGAGTCTCCTCTCCTACATCATCATCATCATCATCGTCATCATCATAAGTCATGATAATTTCCAATTTCCTTTCGGCTACCACTAGCCTATGTACTACTATTTATATATTAAGAGCATCAAAACCCTAATATCATCTTGTCACAGATTCTGATTAATTTGACCATGTTTTTAGGCTTTTGGGCATCAACCCTTTTTGCTAGTCAACCTACACAGGAAGGTTAAAATATCAAAGACACAATACTGATCTCGCTAATGACAGGCAGAGGCTATATAATGGCTGGATCATCAAGCCATACATATAGGTGGGGGCGGTTGGCATTAATAAAATTATAAGAATATATATTATTACTCTTTCCTATGATCTTCTCTTTTCATTCTGCTTTCTTTGGTAATAATTAATGCTTAAGATTATCCATATGCTTTTATGTATTGATCATGGCCCCAACTTTCCTTTCTGTTTTTGTTCTTTTCTTCATAGTCCAAGGCATATGTAGTAGAGGAGGGTTACTGGTAATGAAACTAGCATCCCAAAGATAACCCTGCATTAAAGAAAAGAGAAATAGCTCATCAAAACATTGAGCAGAACAGAAAAAGTTCAAATCTTGTGATCTCACTTCACTTCACATATTTCAAGTATAGTTTTTAGGTTTGTGTTCATAGTTACAAGATTATTATGAATAAAATGGTGTTACATAAGGTAGAAAAACTAATAACTAAGTACAAAATGTGGGACAACATGGGAGTGAGAATTGGCTCCACGTACAATATGGTTAATTCAACACCAAGAAAAGGGCAAAGTAAATTTTCAGTCACATGTGATGTTATGTGTAACTATTATTGTGGATCCACCTACACCTTTTTTTTTTTTTTTTTTTTTACTTTGCTTTTTCAAACACCTCCTAAATCGGATAGGAAGGATGGATTAAAATGAAGGCCAATTACGTTTACTATGAGTTAAAAGAGAGATCAGACAGCACCATAACTACCTCCGAAGTGAAAAGGGTGTCCCCAAATCTTAATACTATATCACATCCTATATTTTTTCTTCCTTCGAGGGGTTTCTGCTCAGATATTTTCTCTAAGCATTAATGTTTGATATTTTCTCTAAACATTAATGTTTACCTTTAAAAGAAATGCAATAGATGGGTTCATCGTTAAAGTCAAAACTTACCCTGTGCTTAATATATCAGGATGTAATCCATACTCCCTTGCAAAGACAAATGGTACAATCCCTTGTGGAAGAGCTGCCTGAAATTCAGTCACAACAGAATATGTTATCTACAGAAAGAGCATTGTTAAGAGTAGAACCAACTCATAATTATATATTCATAAATATCCATGAACGGACAAATGGTACCTGCACTATGGCAGCGCGTAACCGGACTCCTCTTAGACCGACAGCCACCGAGGCGGCTGACATCACTATGGGGCCGCAAATGAATCGAATAGCCATGCCAACTGCAGCTCTTTTCTTGCCACAAGCAATTATTCGAGGCTGAAGAGCCATGAACAGCCCTGCAATTCTAAATGTGTCATCATCGAAACACTATTGGGTATGTATAAGACGAATATATCTCAACAATTCACAAATTTAAAGAAAAAATAGTTAGTTTTTGGGCACTCAAAATTACACATACCTAAACTAAACATGGCCATTCCCAGACCTGCATCAGAAATTATTTTTATCGAGTATTTTACTAGACTTGGCATTCCCACATTCCATCTGCTCAAAATATAAGAAGTTCGGTGATTGAAAATGTTAAACCAATAAAACAACATGAAATTCAAAAAAAGAAGAAGAAGAATTATAGGAGGTGACTAGAGAATGTCATTGGAGAAAACACACTTGAATGAGATTAAAGACCAGAGGAGGCCTAAGACACTTGCATATGTATTTGGGTTGCGAGAGAGCTTCCGTCCTACAACTATGAGTATGAGTCTTAGCATCACAATGGCATGGGGCATTTCTTGCCCTGTTGCTGCTTCCTTCGAACCCATCTCCTCCATCCCCGGCGTCTTAGAACTGTCTCTGAAGCTGATTTCCTTTTCTGAAAGATTAATTGGTAAATGATAATTAATTCAAAATTAATATAGCTAGTCTATTATTATTATTCTAGTATGGTTCAGTAATTAGTGTATGAGCAATCACAACAACTATGCTATCAAACTGAGCAATCCAATCTGCACATTGATTTGCCTTAGATCAGATGGGTATGATGGAGGATATGATCACCTCCAAAACCTTTAATCACGAAATTGGAAAATTCGGGTGAGTATGATTTTAGTGCTAAACGACACAAATTTTGGTTGGTGAGATTTGGAGCTGTGGAAATGATTAGATTCTCTGCTATGAAGACCAATTAGGCAACCAAAATAGTTAATATCCATAATTACACACGTGCTGTGAGACTAATAATGGTGCTTATCAGTTAAGGAGCTGATTTATTGAAGCCAATAGTTAAGATAAGTGCTTCATTCACCACTTCTTTATTGTTCTTTTTTCTTCGCAAGCGTGGGTCGGTGGAACCTTTGGGGAAAAAAAAAAATCAACATTTAAAAATCAGCAATATTTTAAAATCAGATGGACTAATAAAATTAAAAATTAAAATATTGATAAATTTAGTTAGATCGACATTAATTTTTTAAATTATTATTTTTTAAATTATTTTAATAATATTTTTATATTTTTATTTTAATTATTGAATTAGATTAATTGAATCAAAAATTAACTAATTTTTTAATTCATTGAACAATCTAATTTAAAAAATATTAAAAATATATCTAAATATAAAATGACATAATATACTCGCACTTCAAATAATTTCAGATTTTGTTCCCATTTTATAACGAAAAAAATATTATATAATGTTTACTTAAATTTTAATTTATAGTTCATTTTATTTGATAAATGAATTTTATGTTTGGTTTAAATATAAAATTTAATAAAATATTTTATTTTTATAAAAATTTCTTGTGTTATTTTTTTAAAATTTTACAAATATTAAAGAAGTTAAAAGAAAGAATTCATGAGAGAGAGAATAGAAAGAAAAAGAAAAAAGAAGAGAGAGTGAGAAAAAGAAAAAATATTTTAACTAAATATATTTATTATCATCATAAAAAAATTTTTACAATTTTAAAATTTATTTAATTATAATCAATTTCAAGAATTTAATGAAATAAAATTTAAAAATAATTTTTATTTATACTAAACACAAAATATAAATTTATAATTGATTTCATAAAAATTATAAAATTTATTTATAGTAAACACACTTTTAATTTGTATAATAAATTATCAATGATTTAGTGCGCCAAATTAGCGTAATTAATTAGTGGTTACACTAATAGTTAGTTGATTCCCCATCATAGAAATGGATCTGGTGGCATCCAACATTCATCATTTCCTTTTGAATTACCATCACAAAACATATATATATATATATATTCTCGTCTTTCGAATTCTTTTTATAAAGTTCTTGATTCTTCTATTTCAATAAATTTTTTCGAAAAAAGAAAACTCATTATTGTTAGTTAATTCAGCTATAAGTAGAAGTTGAAGTTCAACCCCATATCATATTGAGACAAAAAAAAATATTAAAATATCAAATAAACTTTTAAATTTATTTTAAGAGATAATAAAAAATAAAATAAATTATTTTATCACATTTATTTATAAATTTATATTATTTCGTCAAAATTACTTCTTAACAGTATTTTTACACGTCATTATACTCTTGTTTAACATATTTCTTTTTATTTTTATTGTAATTGGATAAACGGGAATAATTATATAGTCAGAAAATACATTTAAAAAAAATTGAATTTAGATATATTTCAACAAAAATACAGTTTTTTCTAAATTCTAAAATTTTTAAATCTACAAATCTCAAATCTTAAAATATAATTTCATTTTGATATAATAATATCTTTATAAAATAATAATTTTATTCATTTATTTAATTACACCGGATATAAAAAAATAAATTTAATAAAAATATAATAACATATAAAAATACTTTTAAAAAATAATTTTGATAAAATAATTTTGTTTATTTATTTAATTACACCGAATATAAAAAATAAATTAAATAAAAACATAATAATATATAAAAATATTTTTAATAAAATAATATAAATTGAAAAGTAAATTTGATGTAAAAATTTATTTTATTCTTTACTAAATAAGTTAATGGAAGCATTACATACTTTAGCCGAAAAAGAAACAACCAAAAGTCCGTAATCTGTCAAAACAAACCGTACAATGCAAAAGCTGCATTGTCTATTTTGTATCTATCTACTTTGATTCCCTTCAATACAACTATGTATTGTCTCCATCCAACATTTTACGAAATTTTAAATTTTTTTATGAGGTTTTATTTATAATTTCATATTTATTATATTTAATATATACAAATTAATTATTTTAATTTTAATATTAAAATTGCTCATGCATAAATTTATTTTTATTAAAATTTAGTTAGTAAATAAATTTTAAATTAATAATGACGATCACAAATCAAATACAGCTTGACTGATTTACAAAGTTATATATTTAGATTTAAATAAATATTATAATATTGTGTATTGTATTCTTGTATAATATTATAATTAATATAATTTTTATAATAATTTTATTAAGATATATATATATATATATTTATCATTTTTAAGTATTTTTATTTTTAATAACATTATTATAAATAATTAATAATTTATATAATTTAAAATTTTATATAATTATAAAAATTCATTTCGAGATAATTTTTTTTTGCTCAAATGAATTACTTTAGAAATTTACACGAAACAGCATGAAACCCATTCGTACCTGTAATATCCTTGCCGCCACTGTCTCCACCCCGATTTTGCTTTCCCGGAGACTCTTCCCACACCATCCTGACCTCAGGAACCGCCGGGGACGGCTGTCTAAAAAACTTCCCGGCCACGGGAGACCTGACCCAGTACGGCGTACCAGCCGCATTACTTGTCACGTCCATCTCATTAAAATTCGACGCCCGCGGAGTGGGCTGCAGCGAGTAAGCATCCGACGAGGCGTAACCGGACAACCTCGGACTCATAGCCGACCGGTAACCGAAACCCAAGTCCCCATTACATATGATTATCTCATTGGTTTGTGAGGCATGGTGATTATAATGGTACGGTGCAGGGGTGTTGACGGAGAAGATTTCGGCGTTCGAGAGGTTAGATGGGCGAGGGGTGAGGGAGATGGAGGAGGAGAGCGCGGACTCTGGGGCAGAGGAAGTGGAGCGACGAATACGAACCCGGATACGGCCGTTTCCGTCGGTTTCTGATTCGGTGCGGAGTGGGTCCCGGCCGTCCAGGGAGATGACGTCGTTGTCGAGGGAGATTTTGGTGATGGAGGATGCTGTGGGGCCTGGGAATTGCGTTTTAATTAGGAGCGTTGCTGCTCGGTACTCAAACAGGAACAGCAAAAGAGTGTACCTGTTCCAATATTTTACATTATATACCCATATGCTGAAAATGCACTTCACAGATTACATATAAAATGTAAACAAAAAAATGTATGAATATTGAGTTCAGTGGTATATAGTTTGGTTATTTTCAAGTAATTTATGGGCTAATTCAAATTTTTAAAAGTAAATTTTATATAAATTTAAAAATATTTTTATTATTAATATTAGTTATAAAAAATCAAATCTTAAAAAATAAAATTTTTTAATCACTTGTATGTCAAGAATTTAAATTCTAATAATTGTATTCAAATATTTTATATATAATTTCTCAAAAAAATATTTGATATATAAAAAATGGACTAATTCTACTTTATGTAGAGATACGAGCGCTTATTTTTGGAGTTACCAAACTTTTTAACTTTGTTTTCAAGAGTCAAATATTGCAGATAGATAGAGTCGAATTAATTAAATATATTTTTTCCTAGACAACAAGCCAGATTTGAATCTCCTTCTCAATTTTTTTTTTTTAAAAAAAATGTTTTAGATATATATTCGAAAGTAATTAAATATTATAGTTTGTTTATAAAAGACGTATTTTCTTTATCTGTAAATGCTTTAATCTTAAGGTAATGATCCCATTATGTACATAGACTTAGAATATTACACCAAAGGCTGGCTGAAGTAAACTGATAGTGTTAATAAATAAATAAATAAATAAGTGATTAGACATTAAATGAGATATATATATATATATATATATAGACAAAAAGAGAAAGCGAAAATGTTTGATGGGTATATATAGAATATAGTACCAGATGATACATTGAAGAACAACAACTTGCACCATGAAGCTTTGAGTGAAATCTCCATACATGGCCATGAGCAAAGGGATGCCCATGACCAGAGTGTTAGGCAAAGTAGCAACTGAGAAGAGAGTGATGAGCCAATCCAATCCTCCACCAAACAAAATAGCCCAAACTGATAAAACAACAAGTACTAACACCTTAGACACAGAATCAGCCAATATGAACTTAGTATCCATTTGATATGGATTGTTTTTGGATATAAAATGGAACGACAGAACTGGAACTGCAAACACAGCAACAAATCTGTTGATCCCTGAGCACTGCTCTGGTGTGAATATTTTCCACCATTTTACTGACCCATATGCAACCAACATTGCAAAATATAGTGGCACCATTGCACTCATCACCTTGTAGAAATCATCTGCACTTATCATCTTCTCTTTCTCTAAATCTTTCTTCTACTTCTGGGGTTTTAGTTTGTGCACCAAAGTGATATATATCAACTCATGTTAGTGGAGGTTTTTTCTTAGTGTTTATATAGGAGATTTGTGGACGAAATTGCCCTTATAAAGAGTACTTTATTTGCTTGGATACTTAGCCACTGTAATTAGCGGAAATAGCGGTTGGCAAGATCAATGATTACATTGTTACTGGTCATATCTTTGTTTTGTACACGTGGCAAACATGAAGATGATGAAGACTACCCTTTTTGATAAAACTGTTATTTCCAGGCATTATTTTTGCTATTACTCCATATTTTGGTGCAAACTATTTGCCAATGAAAGATGCCATGATGATGAACTTAGAAATGCTAAATGTAGATGCAAATTTCTCTTTTTATGACAATATACATGATCTTAATCGAGTATTGTGCTTAGTGCCTCACTGTCTCACTCATTAGGCTATCAGGAAAGCAAAATGCCCACTTAAGTTTACATTTTCAATTTAATATCAAAATTACACCATCCATTTAAAAAATATAAAAATAGTTGTCTTATGATACTCAAAATTTTTTGATGATCTAATCCAATTCCTAACTCTTTGAATATTTCAATATATAACGGGGGGAAATACTTGATCAATTGGGTTACCTTTAAAGTGTTCTTTCTTTTTTTTTTTCTTTATTTTTAGTGGTGTGAATGAGGGTCGCAGGATTGGTTTTGGTATGATATGATGGGGTGGTCAGGGTAATACCATTACATTTCCTTTATTGTACTGTACCTGCAGAAAATTATCACTGAACAAGCTGGGATTGGTGATGCACCAATCTGGATCACACGATTGGCCGGTTCTATGTCATGATGAAACATCACGCATGCATGATCAGAAAGAAACAGCCTTGTTCGTATGTGATCATTCTGCCTCTGAGAAATTGGGAACCATTTTTTAAATTAGTTTTCCAGCTTTTACTTGCTTTAGACAAAATTTTTAGACCAAAAAACTAATAACTTTATAAATAAAAGCCTAAGCTAAAGAGAACGACTGGCCATGGTCTATCAGCACAGTCATACATCACTTGCATGCAAGAAAAAAGTACGTAAGGAACATGAAAAGAAATGAAACAAAGGTCCCTTCATTTTCTTTAATCCATCCAAACTTAACTCTTCCTGCTCTTGGATTATTGAGCACAAATATCGATCATAGCTAATTTTGTTGTTTTATTAAGTTAGACACAGAAAAGAATCTTGAAAATAAAATATTCAAAATCTAATTCCAATGATCGTCCAATGTTGTGCAGTAAAAATGGCATTTTTACAAGAAGACCCTTTTCACTATATAGGGTATCTTTCACCTCAGTTTGCAACTCCAGCAAGATGGGTGTTCTCAAAAAAGTTTCCTTGCTTTTCACCTTACTGATTAATCTGGCAAATCCTTAGGTTTAGTTGCTGATGAAGTTTCAAGAATGAGCTCAGCAAGAAGTCACTACCATTCCTCAAAGTCGACCTATGAAACAACTAGTGCAGAAAACATGCCTGTTTTATGGCGAACTGTTTAATTTATACTTGCCAATTACGCTTGTAACATTTAATTTTCCTGTAAGATTTAGTATGATGGAGAAAAGCAAGATCAGCATAGAGGATACTTTGTTATTACTATATACCATATAGTGACTAACAATCATGTGCATAGTATTTCTCAATTTCTTGCTCAATTTTGAACATCATTTTATCCCTTGACAAAGTTGACAACTTTCACTACACTTTGATCTAATAATCCCTTGTTTACCTATTTTTAACTGGTTTCAAGATCCATGTCCCTGGGTTGTGTGACAAAGTCTATGTTGTTAACAATTAGTGGTGGTTAAATGATGATTCCAAATAATTTTGTTTTTTTTTTCCTGCTCCTAAAACAATTCATTGGATCCATCTTATCATGATTTTGTTACGTGGAAATATTTGCGCATTTTAATTTGAATGTCTCATATTTAATTTGATTTTGTTAAGAGTGATTTTGAATTTTAGTGAATTTTTGAGGAGCTGTGACACTCTCAACTAACCACTTAATCTCGTTCATATATATTTAATTTGTATGATAATGAAATCTTGATACAATGATAAAAAAAAATTAAAATAAAGATTTTCAAGTTTGATTTAGATTAAATACATTGTGGCTAATTATCAATATAATAGCAATAATTATATATACACATATCTCTAGGGAAAAAAAATGAGGGAGTTATATACTTTGCTAGTGGATACATAACCTCTTCAAAGGCTGAACTATTGGATATATATTTTCACTCATATAAATATAAAGTTTATTCTATACATACTCATATGGACACTAAATGTAAGATTCATACAGACACTAAATATAAAAATACGAGTAAACATTCATGTACTTCAAAAATATTCAATAATTTCTCATTTCTTGTTTTCATTGAGCGTTTCTTGCTCACTATTTTTTTTCTTCCAAATCTCTATATCAACTAATCTCATTTTCTGTGATTAAATTCCAACTTATTATAAAATCATAAACCCATAAATCTCAAGAGAGACATGAAAAATAAATTGATGGATTTGATTTAGAAAATGTGCCCAAAAGAAAGGCACGAGTTGGCAAAGCTATACCTGACTTAAATATTAATGATGTTTATCCTGAAAATTCCTAAACTAGCAAGTGTAAGCTGCGGTAGAAAGATTCAGGTTTAAGGCAGATGTCGAAGTCATCAGTCTTGCTGCATCAACACTAACTTTTAACCTCATGACTTTTTAATGAAAAATAAGAAGAAAAATTATTTAATAAAAATTATATATATATTTTTATTTTTTAAAAAAACATTTTAAAATAAAAATTAGCTTTGCTAAATCGAGTAGAAATTATTTTCAATCGAGTTAATTAACAAATAAATAAATAAACTGTGTTATATGAAATTATGTGCAGAAAGGTTTATATATTTTGAAGGTACAATATTTAATATATGTAAAATTATGAATTAGAGACAAACTCCAATCATGATTTAATTAACCTCAAAATTAATGATAGTATAAAATGATTGTATTTGGAAATTAGAAAGGAGTAATTATTATGTTAAAAATAAGTAGTTATAGTGAATAATATAATTAAGGTGCGCGGGGTTTAGTAACAATTATTATACCATAAATCATTTTTTCCAATTACACTTTCTTATTTGCATATGTCAAATTTATATTTACTTTTTAAACTACGATTTATAATTTATTCAACATTTTGAAAATAACATTACATTTTATTTTATTTTTTTTATGTTTTTGAAATTCATAGTTCAAATAATTGGAGGAGAGTTAATACCAATAATCTTGAAAGAACTAAGGAGAGCTCAAGTTCATACAAACCTCACATTGAAATTTTATATTTTTAATCTGAAATTTATTGAATGTCAGATTCATCAAGTTCTATATTTTGGCCAATAAAATCCTAATATTTTTCCAAGATTGAACACTCTGAGTCTTCGGAGGCTTGAGATTTACAATGAAGAAGAAGATATTTAAAACCAGGAATTGAGATACGAGAAATATATACAATAACCATCCAAACAAATCCAGATTTGACATTATACTTCAGAGAGGATAATATTTGTGATGCATTAATTAAAATTTTGTAGAGATTAGTGGCAAAGCCAGGTGCACCAGTTGGAGTCAATGGCGGTAATTATATATGGGAAGGTGAAATTAAGTGCGGAAAGGTTTTGGTAGGACAATGGTGTGGGGAATTGCAGAGAGTCCGCAGCAACAACCAACAGCAAATTTGTCCCCCTTTTTTTTTTTTTTTTTTCATGGTTCGAGAGTGTATGATAGTGAAATGACATGTGGGTGATGGGGGGACCCATGACCCACCTGATTGGGCAGCAACGCATGCCTCCCCGAGTCTACACCAACCGGCCCATCATCCATAATCAATCAAATTTCACTGCTCTCTGCTCATGGGCTTTTGTTGTGGACCCCACGCAACTCCTGGAATTCGAATATGTTTGACATTATTTTTCTTTTGGTATTAAATTTGAAAATTTTGTATTAGTGAGATTTAATATTATTTTTTGAAACACATTTTTATAAGCATAATTATTGAATTTTGTAATTGAATTCTATTAAAATTATCTTATTTTTATAAAAATATTAGTAAATAAAATTATATTTTTATATATTATAAAAATAAAATTACTTGCCATGTGTTAAGTAATTGTTTTATTCATTATCTTTTCAAAATTATCATATTATTTTTAAAAATCTAACATAATCAAAATTAACTCAAATAAACATAATAATTCTAATACAATGGGGATTCTATTTTTTAAAAAAAATTACTTTTCAAGTAAAAAAATAAAAATATCCTATTTTAAATCAATTCAAAATAAATAATAATTCTAATATAATATGGATTTTACTCAAAAGAAATCACAATTTTTAAGTAGAAAAATAAAATAATTTATTATTTTATATTTAACTAATATATAAAATTTTAATATAATAAGAATTTATATTAAAATTATAATAACAAATTTAATATCAAAGTACATGTAATACATAGATTAATGATTAATTTTAAATTAATTTAAGTTATTTTTAATTTTTATTATTTAATTTAAATAAATAACCAATTTTTAATTTTAAAATATCAGACACTACATTGAAAGTATATTAAATCAAGAACAAAGAATAATCATTTTTATTATGAATGCTTTATTTTGTCTATGCTCATGAAAGGCCAATTTGACACAATAAGCATTGCAATGTGAAGAGCATTGCTTGGAGAAATACAATGAACATATATCACACATGTAAATCTAAGAAAATATCATGAATTTTCTACTATAATAGGCATTCAAAAATTAATACATGAAATTTTAATGAAATGAAAAGAAATTGTATTGAGAAGCTCTTCCTGACATTTCACTTTCTTAAGAAAAAGGCTTCATTTAGAAGTTCTCTTTTCATCAAACTGAAAAGATCATAACAGGAGAAAAGACATTTGATGATAATCAGTGATGCGAATTTCGATCAGAAAGTGTATATTTATGGTTAAAAATAGTGATCATATACACTATCTTATTTTTCTATTCTAAGCATTTATGAATATTCATTTTGATGTCTAGGGTCTCCTTGTATTTAATTATGACAATTAATCATATATTATGAGTATGACTTCATATTTTTAGAACCAGTGCAATATAAATTTCGAGTGAAAAGTTTATAGTCTATGACTAAAAATATCAATTTTATGCATAATCTTATTTTTCCATTTTAAGCATTTAGAAATTTTTATTGGTGTATGAGTTCTCCTATATCCTAATTCTGACAATCAATCACAAATTATAGGTGTGAATCTATATTTTTAAAAATCAATGTGGCAAAATTTTGATCGAGCGGTGTAAGTCTATAGCTAAAAATTATTATTTTATACACTATCTTATTTTTCTATTTTGAGTATTTAACAATATTTATATAGATGTCTGAGATCTATTGTATCCTAATTATATAGTAGATTATAACTGTGACTTTATATTTTTAAAACAAGTGTGCTACGAATTTCAATTAGGAAATGTATATGACTAAAATAGTGAACGTATGCACTATATTATTTTTTTTATTTTGAGCATGTAAAAATATTTATATAGATATCTAGGTTTTTTATATATCCTAATTTTGACTATCAATAATCGATTATGACTGTGACTTTATATTTTTAAAATAAGTGCATTATGAATTTTGATTAAAAAGTGTGTACTCTATGCTAAAAATAGCGATCATATGCACTAACTTGTTTTTTCAATTTAGACATTTAGAAATATTTATATAGATTTATGAGATCTCCCTGTATACAAATTATAAAAATCAATCAAATATTATTGGTGTGACTCCATATTTTTAAAAGCAATGTGATGGAATTTCTATAAAAAAAAAAAATAGTCTATGGTTAAAAAAACAATCATATATGAATTTTCATTGAAAAGTGTATTTTCATTGAAAAGTGTATACTTTATAGCTAAAAATAGAATCATATGCACTATTTTTTTTTTCATTCTAAGCATTTATAAACATTTATACAAGTGTGTAGGATCCACTTGTATTCTAATTCCAGCAATGGACTTGCCTTTATATTTTTAAAATTAATGTGATACGAATTTCGAGTAAAAAAATGTGTAGTTTATGGTTAAAAATAGTAATCTATGCACAGTCTTATTTTTCTATTTGGAGCATTTTAAAATATTTATATAGGTATTTTAGTTTCCTTGTATTCTACTTTTGGTAATTAATCATAAATTATGAGCATGAATCCATATTTTTAAAAGACTTATTGACTCATAAAATTCAAACTTTTGAGTTTTGATAAAATTGGTCAATTTTTTTAATTTTGATAAAATTGATAAAATTTTGATAAATCTAGCCTAAATTCAAATTGGTCAAAATAAAAGGATATATCACGTGATTTGACAAATTAGTTGGCATAAATTTTTATAAAAAAATGAGTAAAATCAGTTAACATTAGTTAATCTTATTTTAATTCAATATTTTAATGTGATGAGTCATTTTAATTTGACCAATTTGAATTTTTGCTAAATTTGTCAAAATTTTATCAATTTTGATTAATTTTGTCAAAATTAAAACAATTGGTCAATTTTTATCAAACTTGAAAATGTTTAGATTTTAGGTGCCAATAAGTCTTTTTAAAATTAGTGCAGTATGAATTTTGATTGAAAACTGTAAAATTTATAGCTAAAAATTGTGATTATATATATTGTCTTATTTCTTCATTTTGAACATTTTCAAATATTTGTATAAATATTTGAGATCCTCCTATATCATAATTTTGATTATAATAATATATTATAGGCATGCGTTATATTTTTATTACCAGTATGACACAAATTTTGATTGAAAGTAGAAAATCTATGACTAAAAATTGTGATTGTATACGCTGTCTTATTGTTTCATCTTGAGCATTTAGAAATATTTATATAAGTGTCTAGAATCTCATGTATTCTAATTCTAGTAATCAATCATAGATTATGAGTATGACTTCATATTTTTAAAACTATTGCAATATAAATTTTGAACTAAAAGTGTATAGTCTATGATTGAACATTTTGTCATATATATTGTCTTTTTTTTTTTTTTCTATTCTGAGTATTTAGAAATATTTATATAGGTGTTTGAGTTCTTTTTTCCTCATTACTCTAGCAATCAATTACATATTATAGGCGTGAATCTATATTTTAAAACTAGTGCAATACAAATTTTGTTTGAAAAGTATATATTTTATTACTAAAAATAGCAATCATATATACTGTTTTATTTTTTCATTTTGAGAATTTAGAAATATTTATATAGGTATTTAAGATCTCTCTATATCTTATTTCTGACAATCAATCAAAAATTATGAACGTGATTTCATATTTTTAGAACTAGTGTGACATGAATTTCAATAAAAAAGTGTAAAGTCTATGTCTAAAAGTTGAGAGGCCAAATGATACATAAATCTAAAAGTTTGTACGTATTTACAATTATAACTCAAACTTATAAACTTTACAATTAAGACCTATTTTTGAATTTTAGTAACAATTATAGCCAAATAAGAAATTTAGG
>CATIWR010634822.1:0-15311 GCA_949677035.1 Omphalea diandra | reverse complement strand
TTGTGTTTTATCCTAATACACTATTTTGTTCCTTATTTTAAAAAAATTTAATTTTAATATCTCTTTATTCTGACATTGTCAACTTGAAGGGCTTTTTTGTCCATTTTGCTATCAAATTTATACGAAATGATTATAACACCCTCACTTTCATTTTAAAATTTCCTTTCTTACGAACCCTTCCTCTCGTTCCAACTTATTAAGAGATAAAAATTATTACAAAAAATTCAAGAACTTACAAGAATGGTTTATAAAATCAGAATAGCATGGTTTATACAAAAAATTTAACAACTCCTGGTTCATCAACATGTAAAAAGCAGAATAGCTTACATCCCACGTCCCAACTCAGCAAAATCCTCATGGATTTAAATAATGGCCATTATGTAATGGTTTTTGACCTCTTCATTACCATTATTCTCTTTTTTATGGGCATAAATTTTTTGTAAGGGATTACGGCCATACTGGCTATTATGCATTGTTTTCAAAATTAGACCGGACCGGCAAAGTTGGAAACCAGTTAGTGGTCCGATTCAGTTTAGTATTAAAAATGAATCACCTAAAAAACTAGTTAAAACCATGAAAACTACCCAAAACTGCAAATCGGATCAAATTGGTTCAACTCAAAACTGTCGTTTTATGAAAAAATTTAAAATTTTTTAAAATTACACTTTTGCTTAAAATTTAAATTTTAAAAAATAGTTTTCCTTACAAATATTTTTTTAATATTATATGTATATATTTTTATTTTTACAAATATTTTTAAGTATTATTTATATATGTTTTTCAAAAAAAATAAAATACCCTATTGAACCGGATCGGTCGAACTGGTTGAATTGAGAATCAGCTAGTTGACCAGTTCGATTTCTAGTTTGGTTTTAAAAACATTGCTATTATGTAATGGTAACGACTGTTAGGGCCTCTAATATTAATTAAGGCCATTACAATAATGGTGACAGCAGGAGTTCTTGTATTGTTTTTCAATTATGCAATATAAGATACATGTTTTCGTATTTATAGGTGAAAAACTAGGGTAACTTCACTTTTTTGGATTTGTATACTGTCTTCGGGAGCCCTCGCAAGGGTGTTGCCCCCTTAGCAAAACCACCGTGCTAACTCTGTACAATGTTTATTCAAGTTAACACTGAATCAAGATTCACAACTCCAACATTCTTTTTCTATTTGCTCATAAAAAAGTTCTTGTGCCTGCAATATCTATAGATGTTGCTTCTTTAAGTTCATTGTTAAATTTAAGCAAAAACTGTAGATATTGTGTCTCTACCTATGGTGTGCTAATTAGTTAGATATAATTTATGTAGTAATTTATAATTTTAGTGAATTATATTAATATTTTTTAGTTTGCAATTTTTTGCATAAAAATTGCGTAGCGATTTACTGTTACCATAACATTATGACTTTGACAACCCTGTTACCGTAACTGTTACATGCAATCGTGATTTAACGCCATTATGTGATTCCATTAAAGCAAGTACCTATCCAATTTTTTGTTGCGTTCCCCTAAACAAATTTAACAGCAGGAAAAAGGGAAAAAAAGTGCTTTCCATCTCTAGATAATCAAAATTAAAATTCTGACATTCAAAAGCTATACATGCTATACATGCCACTAAAATTTCCATACTCTTATTTTCCCACAAGTCATTCTTGCTATAATACTCGACAAGCCCATCATCCTACAGTTTAAAAAAACAGAAACCCACAAAACAATCTCAACAACCATCAATATTCAAAAGAACAAATCGTAAACTCTACTGAAATTGCCTATTCACTTCACTTACCTCAGGGTCAGAAAAATTCTGAGTTTTAAGTTAATTGTTCTGCTTCTTCTTTGGATTTGAATATGGCACTGTTTGAACAAAAGGGAGTCGATGGGTACATGGGAAAGAGAGCTGCCACAGAAAGCATCTTTGGTGGATTTGTTTCTAATGGGTAATTGTGAGCAGATTTTGGCTAAAAAATGGTTGAGGAATTACTTTTCTGTGGCTGAGTAGTTTAGGGAGATGGGGTCTGGTGGCTTTGTGGAGGAGATGGATGAGGGCCGTTGTGAGTAGAAGGGTAATTTAGTTATTACAAAAAATTTTCATGATAAGTATTAATTTTTCTTTAGTTGACTAGCGAAAAAAAGCAATTAAATGGATAGAAGGATTTATGTAGTTTAATGGGTCAAAATATAAAGATTAAAATTAATTTTTATAAAATAAGAGACGAAGTAGTGTATTAGGGTAAAACTGAGAGGTTTTTGTTATATTTTATCCCATATATTGGTTTGGTTAATAGGTTTGTTAATAAAATATCTAGCATCTAACTGAATGTATTATTCATAATGTTCGGTTCTGATTCGATTGTTTTCAGTTTTTTTTTTATTTTGTTTGGTTTGTCCAGAATTTGTGATCGTCAACTATTGTCAATAGTTAACTGGTCTCATAAACAATGACAGTAAAAATCCCTTTTTGAATCTCAGGCTGAGAATTTTTCAAATATGGATGAATTCAGGGATCTGCGAGCTTGTCTTGATGAAGGGATGATGAAGCTTCAATCTGATTCTGCCCCATCTTATGAAACTCAGGGATCACCATGGATGTGCCACCTTATCTTTTACAGAAGGTTAAACATCCATTTGTAATATTACAGGTGATACATCATACTTTTACTTTATTTATTTTTCATTGCATTTTCACCCTTTTTCCAAATAAAAAATCACTGGTTTAGTTTCAAAATTTTAGACAAGATCTTGCTTCAAGTTTTTTCTGCGTGATGCTACTTTCATGGTTTAATTGGTATCCTTCTTTTTTTGGGCTAACCTAAATCTTATCTTAAATTTGCAGTTGTATTCAAGCTTATAAAATCGACAATTATATCCAAACTTTTAGATATTTATCACAATTGTATCCACCAGTTAAATTGGAAAAAAAAATATTTTTTTAAGTAGTGTCATTGAAAAATACCTTGTATTATTTTTTACAATCTTTTTACTCACCTTCCCCCTTTGGCCTAATGATTTAAAAAATCTAAAAGTATGTGTATTTACAATTATAGTCCAAACTTATAAACTTTGCAATTAAAACTAATTTTTAAATTGTAGTAACAATTATAGCCTAATTACAAATTTAGGAGAAAATGAGTGTGTTTATTACCTATTTATTATTTAATTTTTTTATCAATTAAGTATTAATTATATCTTAATTATCATTTAATCAATTAAATATCAATTAATTATAGTCTAATAAACACATTTCTTTTATCCTAAATTTGTAATTAGGCTACAATTGTTATTAAAATTCAAAAATGACTCTCAATTGTAAAGTTTATAAGTTTAAGATATAATTGCAAATACATGTATACTCTTGGATTTTTTGAATCATTAGGGCTTCCTCTTTCATAATAACACTATCAAGAACCTTTTTTTAAAAAAAATTTAGAATACTAATAATAGATAGCTTTTTCTTATACTCTCTGTCTCCAAAAAGTTATCTATTATGTTTTTAGGATGTCTCAAAATATATCCATTTTCATTAATTATAATTCTAATTTGTCCTAATTAATTATTAAACTAGTAAAGTACATTTACTTTCTTATTAAATATAATTAAGGGTATAAATAAAAAAAAATATTATAAATTGTGAATTGAGAAAATATTAAATATAATTTCTTAAACAATGTGAAAAATAATATGTGACAACATGTTTGGGATAAAGTTGGTATAATTTTTTACTAATGGATTAATGCAATTAATACATATAAATTATGATGTAATCATCTATTTTAGAAGGTTTGGGTATAATTGCAAATTCATGATAAGGTTTGGATGTTTTGGTCATTAGGTCTTTTTTTTGGGGTGCAAAATATTCTCAAGTGGGAAGGGGATGTTATGTCCTTTTTCACCTGTCTCATATGATGGTAAATAGCTGGCTTACTCTATTGAATTAGTTATAAGTTGAGCTATTACATCGTCCCCTGCCCTCTTTAATAAACGATTTATATAAATGAATAGTCTGTCTATTTTTAGGGATTATCACACGGTGAGGATGCAACCTCCCTGATGTTTGTATATTAATAAAGTGGCCTAATAACTTCAAAAATCCAAAACTTATTGCATATTTGCAATTATAGTTCATACTTTTAAACTTTGTAATTGAAACTCATTTTTGAATTTAATATCAATTATAGCCTAATTATAGAATTAGTAGAAAATGATTATGCTGAATACCCATTTAGTAATTAATTTCTTATCAATTAAAGTAGTAATTATAGTTTAATTACTCATTTAATCAATTATAGTTTAATAAGCACACTTTTTTTCTTCTAATTTTGTAATCAGGCTGTAATTGATACTTAAATTTGAAAATGAGTTTTAATTGCAAAGTTTAAAATTACGAATTATAATTATAAATATGCAAATATTTTTAGATTTTTTCAATGATTAGGCCTAATAAAGCAAATCAAACTTGTGCAGTTTTTTTTTTTTTTTTTTGTCCCTCCTGTGGGTGGGTTTGGAGTTAGGGTTTCTTTTCTTCTTCCTTTTCATCATGTATCTTAAGAGATGATCTCTTGATTTGTACTCGTTTATCTCTTTCTGAGAACATTATCATAGTTAGGTATTTATTAGAAAATATTGTTTCTGCATGTACATGCATAATGAACTTAATTGTTTTATTTCAGGTCTTGGTCCCCAAAATGCTATCACCTAATTCCCTCACCCTAATTAACTAACCGCATATTCTCATTTTAATTCCAGTTCTTTTGATGGGACATTTTAGTTCTTGTTGCAGTTCTTCTCTTTGTTTTGTTTTGTTTTGTTTGTGCTTGGGATGGAAGAGCTGTTGGGCGGAGACATCTCTCCAATCTCATATTTCAAGACATTATATGTGCATTTCAGAGTAGTATATGTTTCAAATTTGATTTAGTAATTTTTTCCCGTAGTTTTAGCGTTGTAAGTACACCTAATTTACAATTATTTTTTGGTCTTTTTTTTTTTTTATCATCTTTTTAATACAACAAAAAAATAATTATTCAATAATCAATATCTAATTTGGGATCACATTTAACTCTCTTGATGACTGATTCATCTCTAAGCTAATACAAAAATAACACTTCCATAGAATTTAATTTTTTACCATTAAATTTAAGATGTGAACATAATTCGAAGAAGTAATGATCAATGAAACTTGTTTGATTTAGTTGAACTGAATTTTAAATCTAAGCAACAAAAATTCTGACAGGATTTCAGCCACAACTAGTGTGCCCAGGGGTGGGTATTTTGTTTGATCAGTTGAATCTCTGATCTGAGCGAGGTGGATATTAGAGCATGTTTGGCTTTACTATTAATATTGAAAAAATTGATTTTAATATAAGAAGAAATTTTTTCTTATGTCATTATGGATTTTTTTTAATATCAATTTTATAAGTAGAAAATTGTTATTGATAAAATTTTTAAAGATAAACTTTGTTCAAAATCAAAATTTTCACTCTATCAATCTGATAATTAAGGGAGAGAATCTATTCTATTTTTTCTGATCTCAAAATAAGATTTTTTTTAAAATAACAATGTCAAACATGCTCTTAGTCAATTTGTTTATCATGAATATAGATGATATCTATATCAAAACTTGTCTAAGAAAAAACGAATGTAAAAAAAGGTTGAGGTGTTTTTTTCAAAAAAAAATTATAAACTTATTTAGAGATATTTAACTTGAAATTTGATCTATATTTATGATAAAATTCATATTGAAAAAAGTGGTCTAGTGATTCCACAAATTCAATAATTGAGATCTGTTTTTAAAATTTAGTATCAATTATAACTTAAACACAAAATTTTATCTTTCCTATTGAGATGTACTTTGGCGTCCCATCATGCCTCTGTGGCATCTACTGGTTGTTAAGTGTGTAACTTTGTGGAGGAAAGTGATTTTCATGCTCTTTGGACCTGTAATGGTAGTGTGGTGTCCTTCCTTTTTGGCAAAAATCTATGTTTGCTTTGGCTCATTCACAATAGGCTCCTTATTGTTTCATGGATCTCTTTCTCAGGATTAAAGCTTGTCAAGGACCCAACCGAGTCGCGTTGCTAATGGTGATGCTATGGACTAATTATAATGCTCGAAATTTGTGTTGCACGGTGGTACTTCCCGTTCTGCTGAACACCAAATTGCTTGGGCAACTAATTATTTGGCTGAGTTTCGAGCTTCGTCCAGGTCGAGTACTTCTTACCTAGCTCCATCTCCTCCTTCTGTTCGACAGATCTTTGCTGGTAAATGCCATAAAATTTTAGTTGATGGTTCTTTCTCCTCTACCACAAAACCAGGTGGGGCTGGTGTAGCGGTGTTTGATGTTGATAATGCCTCCGACGCAGCTATCTCTGTTCATTGGGACCATATTTTGTTCCCTGAGCATGCTGAGCTGTTCGCTGTCGAGGAAGCAATCAAATTTGCTAAATCCTATTTTTTAGGCAAATTTTATTTACAATTTCTTATTTTTTTATATTCTTTTTTTTTACAATTTTTTTATATTAAATTTTTTTTTTTCACAAATCCCTGTTTTTCTTTTTTACTATTTTAATTTTTACTAACTTCTTTTTCTTATTATCAATTACACAATCTATTTTCATCTTATAATTCTCATATTTCATTTTTAACATAATCTCCGAATACTTTATATTAAAACAACTTGTTAATTTGGACATATACTTTATAATAACATCCATGATTTTCAAAAAATCTTATATTTGTAAAAATATTCAAATATTTTTAATTAAATATGTCATCTAAATGAATTATTTCTAGCACGATAATATTTATATTATTAAAATATAGTGATTCAAATAATTTAATAGGATCAATATATGAGACTTTTCATTTTTGAGCACAATCATATTGATATTTGTGTCAATTATATTCAATAGAAGGTATTGATGCGATTTGATCCATTAATACCTAAAATGAAAATATATTTTTTAATTAATTTATAGAATATGATAAGTTTTACTAAAAAAAATTTATAAAATGTGATAAACTTTAATATTATAAAAAGTTGTACATAAATTTTAGTTAATTTATAAAGTATGATAAATTTTAATAATATAAAAGAGTTGTACATAAATAATAATGATGAAAAAAAAGTAATTTATTTAAAATATATAAATAATATAATTTATTAAATTTTAAAGTGAGTATAAAGAAAAAATAGGGAGTTGTAAATATAATTTTTCTATTTTTTATTCTGATTGTATTAGTATATGTCCTCGTTAAAAACCAAGTCTCTTGATCTGTCACCGTTGGGGTGGGCAATTCTTTTTCTAGTTCAGATTTTGGTTTTGTTAGATGGTCTCATCAATTCTGCGCCTCGCATCGCTGCTTTGAAGGCTCTTTCATTGAGTGAGAGCCTTCTACGTTCTTAGATTGTTGTCCAACGTCCCTAGCCATTGTAATTGCTCTGTTTTATTCTGCTCATCGATGAATTACTTTGGCCTTTCTCACAAAAAAAAAAAAAAAAAAAAAGAAATGAAACTCGATCTGACCTAAATCAAGATGGATAATAAATTTTCTTTTATTTTATTTTAGTGGGGTCAGATTTAGGGCGGTCATCAGGTTTGGATTTCACGAAACCCGCCTTAAGCCTGGCCCATGATTCAGTGTGCCTTCGCTTGGATTGGATGTCTGGGTAGAACGAAGCATTCTCGCGGCTCTTTTTACTTTGGTTAAAGACTGGCACAACATAGCCAAAAAGGTCGTGAGTTGAACTTTTAGTAACCATGGAGATGTTCTTAAACTTCATAAATCAGTTCTTTTAGTAACCATGAGGATGTTCTTAAACTCTACATTTGAAAAATTCCCATGAGATATTGTTAAATCATCCAATTGGATGTTTTTACTTCACAAATGTGGCTTGATTTAGTGTAGGAAATGTGGAGTTAATTTCATCCATCGTCTTCGAATGTTTTGATAATGCAAATTGTCTTCCTCCAATTCAATTTGCATACTTTAAAATCACTCAAGTTTGATGTTAATATACTTAAAAATCCTTTCGTTAGTGTTCTCTGGTAAATCTAACAGAAACACATTTTCATGGTGTCACCTTATCATGAAATGTATATATTTTAATGGGTGAATTTTTTATTTTTTAAATGGACCCTTTAATTTTAATTAAAATTATTAACTAGAAAATGATATTAATTACATACATTTTTATACAACATTTTAAGTAATATGAATTAAATGTTATTTGTTTAATGATGTTAATAAAATTATAGGAGTAGATTTCTACTAAATAATGATAATAATGATTAATACTAGGATTAGTTAAAAAAATACATTTTTAAAATTATGTTAAATATTTTAAAATATGTAATTTTACTTAAGATCAATTAAATTTATATTCATTATATTGAAAACTAAAATTTAAATTAAAAATTATTATGATTTATTAATATGAGTATTGTATAATTGTTATGCATAATATAAGGGTAATTGTTATAGTACTCAAATCCATGTTAATTGAATTTAAAGAAAAAGGCGTTTTGTTATTAAATTATTTGAAATATTATCATCAATTAAAATTTAATATTTTATAATTTTTTTGTAAAAAAATTAAGCTGATTATCAATTTTACAATTAAAAATATAATTTTAAAGCAAGAAATGATAATATTTTAGCAAATTGTATTAATTTATGACCTTTAATTTTAAAGTGATTACAATTAACACAAATTGAAATAATTTTAGATAAAATTATAAAATTCAAGACTTAGATATCACTATCAAAACACAAAAAAGTTTAAGATTTATTTATAATTAAACCTTGGTATTATTAGAATATCTTAATTTTCAAAACTAACCTTAACTAAAATAATAACGTTAAACCTTAACACTTTTAATTTGAGAATTTTATTAATTTAAAAAATAAAATACATAATTTAAAAATTAATTGGTTATAAGAACTTCTGTAAAAAAATGAAATAATGAAAATATTGAAAATAAAATAAAACATATTAAGATATGATAAAAATATAATAGTTTTTATTATTTTACTTATTTTAATATATTATGGTTAGTGTAATTGATTAAAATTTGTAATTGGATCTTATTTTAATAAAATATTTAATCAAATTTTAATATTTTATGAAATAATTGAAGTTCAATTTCATGATTAGATTTGTATAAAATACGTAATTTTTAATTAATTGGTGAGATTTTAAATTTTACTTTATGTTTAGAATGCAAGTATGATCATATTCAATATTGTAATTTTCAATCTTTTAATATATTTGTGTTAGTCATATCCAATATTGTAATTTTCAATCTTTCATTATATTTGTGTTAGTAATATTCAATATTGTAATTTTCAATCTTTTATTATATTTGTGTTAATTGTTAATGATCTTTTTATTTTATATATAATATGTCGTTAATGAATAAGTGACACGTCCTTTATTAAAAATTCTTAAAATGTGTATTTTATTTTGATAAAAATTAGAATATAAAAAATTGTTATGAAAGTTGAAGTTTATATTGCTATTATTTTTAGTTTAGGTTAGCTTTTAATTAAAAAATGACGATGTGGCCGTAACAATTATATAATAGAATCAATAATAAATGTAAATTTAAATTTTAGTTTAAATATAATTAATATAAATTTGATTGATTTTAAGTAAAATTACATATTTAAAATATATAAATATAATTATAAAAATGTGCAATTTTTTCACTAATCCTAGTATTGATCATTACTATCATTATTTACTAGAAATGGGCTCCTATAATTTTAATAACATCATTAAATAAATAATATTTAATTCATATTACTTGAAATATTGTATAAAAATGTATATAATTATATATTATTTCTAGTTAATTAGCTTTAATTACAATTAAAAATAAAAAAATCTTTCACCCATTCAAATATATACATTTCATGATGATGTGGTACCATGAAAAGGTGTTTCTGTTAGATTTAACAGAGAACAATAGCAAAAAGATTTTTAAGTGTATTAACATCAAAGTTGAATGATTTTTAAATGTGCAAATTGAGTTAGAGGATGAAAATGTGCGTTGCAAAAAATTTGAGGACAATAGATGTAATTAACTCGGAAATGTGAGATTTGAATTCTTTTGGGCCTAGACTTTTGAAGGGAGAAACATTTTCCTTTGAAATATTTATTATAAATGGTTTACCCTTAATCATAATGAATAGTCGGATGTACTTCCAAAGACCAACAATTTTCCAGTTCTTTAAGAAAAAATTTTCTTGAAAATTAAAACCGGAGCAAGAAATCCAACTTTTTTTTATTGAAGAAAAGGCCAAATGACTTTTAAAATTCAAACTTTTTCGAGTTTGATCGAATTGATTAATTTTTTAAATTTAAATAAAATTGGCTAAAATTAATAAAATTTTGATAAAATTGGTTAATCTTTTTAATTTTAGTAAAATTAGTCAAAATTTATAAAATTTTGACAAATCTAACCAAAATTCAAATTGATCAAAATATGATGATATATCACGTGATCTGACAAATCAATTGATATGAGTTTTTATACAAAAAAAAAAACTTATTAAAATCAGTTAACATTAGTTACCAACATCAATTAACATTATTTTAACTTAGTATTTTAAAATTGATCAAAATAAAATGGTATATCATATGCCGTGACAAACCAACTGACATGAATTTTTTATAAAAAGAATTCGTAAAATTAGTTAACATTAGTTACTAACATTAATTAATATTATTTTAACTCAATATTTTAAAATTGATCAAGATAGAATGATATATTACATGATGTGATAAACCAACTAACATGAATTTTTTTAAAAATATTAGTGAAATCAGTTAACATTAGTTACTAATATCAATTAATATTATTTTAACTCAATATTTTAACGTGATGCATCATCCTATTTTAATTAATTTGAATTTTGGTTAAATTTGCTAAAATTTTATTAGTTTTGGTAAAATTAAAAGGATTGACCAATTTTGCTAAAATTAAAAAGATTTACCAATTTTGTCAAAATTTTATTAGTTTTGGTTAATTTTGTCAAAATTAAAAAAATTGATCAATTTTGTTAAAATTCAAAAGGGTTTAGATTTTAAACGCTATTTGGCCTATTGAAAATTAGCTTAGAAATGAACTTGAGCACATTCATAAGTAGGTTTATAAATGAATTGAGTTGAACAAAGTTAAAACTAATTCAAATTTGTTTCATTAGTTAAACATACTTAAATGTATATTTGAAAGTCAAGTCTAGCCAAATACCATTATATTCATATACAATCTATGTGTCTAATCAAGCGTGGGTTTTCTTAAAAATATTAAATTATAGGCTTAATAGTAATTTATTCAAATATTTGCATGTCAGTTTGATTTTAGCTCAACCTTTAAAAATTATCAAAATAGACCAAAACTATTAAATTGCATGCAATGGTAGTCCACTTCATGTATTTATAGTGCAATTTATGGTGAAATTTATATTAGAAGATGATGAAATTCGATTGGTATGTTTTTTATGCTTATATATTTCACAAATCTACCTATTATGCTATTTTTTTTATTTTGATCAAAACACGTGTTGGGCTTATATTGCGTTTAATTTCATAGTTTTGGTCTATTTTGATAATTTTTAAAGTTTATACTAGAATCGCGCTAACATATAGGAATTTGGATTTAAATTGTCATTGCCTAAATTATAACTAAAAATATCATAAATTTATTACAATTATATGTTTGTTTAACATATTTTAGTATACTAAATAATATTTATTTTTTTAACCATTAATAAAATAAAATATAAACTTCTAAGTGTTATATTGTAGAGTAGGTATTGTAAAATTTTTTAACAAATATTAATAGTCAAGTTTAAACCAGTTATTTACAAGTTTTTGAACGAGTTATTGTCAAGCCAAATCACCGAATTATTTATGAATGGCTTGGTTGATTTAAAGCATTATACATAAGCATAAGAAAGGAGCAATAATGGTGAGCAAATTTCAATTTAAATATAAAAAAATCAATCAAATCAAATTGGTTTGATTTTTCGATTCAATTTTTTAAGTTAATTGACTCGATTTGATTTATTTTTTGAGAAAAATCAATTTTATTGATTTAATTTTTTAAAGAAAAATTGAAATAACCAAACTAATCACTCTATTTTATGAGTCTAGAATAAAGCCAAATATATAAACAACCATATGTAGTTTTCTTTTCTTTTCCCCCCAAAGCTTCTAATGCACATTTTTTTAAAATATAAATAATGAATCTTTGCATGTTTTCTTGCTATAAATTTGTTCTAGATCTTAGTTTTCTTTCTTTTTCTCTACTCAATTAGCTTTTTGATTAATTTGCCTTTCTAATATTTTTTTCTTTATCTTCCAAATCATTTTTTGAGTTGTTTCAGAAAATGAATAAGGTGGGCTACTAGGCAAATTCTTTTATCTTTGAAATCTTCAATAAGTTAAGTTTTGAATAAAGATTACAAACTTGTTGGATTGAGTAGGTTTATACAAAGTCGTTTTCTTTATCGCGACTTCTTTTAATAGGTTTGGATTACGCTACTTTGAATTATAGATTTGGATTGAATGATCATCGTATAAAGATACAAAAAGAAATTCAAGTCATTTTTTAGTTGGATCAATTCATTTTAATTTTAAATTTTTAAAATCAAAACTATTTTAATTTTTAAATAAATCTTAATTATTCTAAAAATTAAATCAAATCAATTAAGTTAAGTCTTGAGTCGGGTTGAGATCAAGTTGATTTCAATTGATACGCGAATTGGATCATATCAAACTTAAGTCAAATCAACTTCTGGTCAAGTGATCATTGAGTCTAGGAACATTAATTCTCCCCATGGAGAGCAAGGGTCACATAGATCCTGACCAGAAAGAACGTAAATATCGAGCATACCAACTGAAATCAAGAAAATAATAAGTAGAAAACAATTGATCTATAGATTTTGGCATTGATGATTTTTGACATAATGCTAATTTAAATTTAAATTTTTTGTGTGTCAAATTTTTAGTTAAAATAAATCAGAATCATGAAATTGAATATAATGTTAGCTAACTTATATTTTGATTAAAATTAATAATAGCATATGAGCCAAAATCATTAATCACGTAAACATAAAATACGTTTCATTTAAATTTTATTATCTTTTAACACAAATTTTACTAGAAATTATACAAATTTTACCAGAAAATGCACCATAAATATATAAATTAGCTAAAATTGGACTCAACTTCACGAATTTAATTTATTTTGATAATTTTTAAAGTTTGGGCCAAAATTGCATTGATATGTAAATATTTATATTTAAATGACCATTTGGCCATTGTATTTAATGTAATCTGTGGATATATTTTCATGGCTTAAAGAAATCTGAAAAAAAAAAGAGAAAATTATTTTGAAAATTTGATATTAATTTCAAATTAAAAAATCAAATTAAATCAAATTAAAATATTTCAACTACTTTTATTTGATTCGATTCTTTTGCCCAATTTATTTTTTCTTTCAGTTCGATTTGAAATCAAACCAACGTTTATTCCCTTCTAACTTATAATAATAGTTGAGAAGACTGTATCTAAAAGTGACAACGGAGTGAGGCGGTGGTGGATGGCCATTACCCCTCTTTTTCCTCCCTCATCCCATTATGCCCTCGTAGGGAATCCCTGCAAAACATTTTTTTTATTTAAATTTTTCTTGTTTTGAATATTTTTAACGAATTAATCATAATAAATTGTAAAATAAAAATGTTGAACATTATATATATATATTATTTTGGATCCTCATAAAGTTTATTTTTTATGGATACTTGCGAAGTGAAAAGTGTATTCTCCACTTCTATCTCATAAAAAAAGGGGGGGGGGGGGGGGGAGGAGGAATCTTCCCTTCCATTAAAATGGATATCTGGTGAAAATGGAAATTTTTGTCTCTTTTGCCATCCCTAATCATAATCATCAATGCACCCAACAATAAGAGTGGACTCACATGGTGGGTTTCCATCATGCAAAAGCACAGGAACCTTTTGGTAAGTTGGGTTTGATTTGAGCAGCAACTCATTTTCCCACCAAACAAATCCCTCTTTCTTTCCCCTCATAACTCACCCAATTCAATCTTCACCTTCAATCAGAATGGGCTAACCCAACAGTCTAGCATAAAAACCTTTCCACTTATTGCCATACTCTCCTCTCGTAATTACTTTGCTCTTTGATAGGACCAGAATGGCAGTATTATGGCAATTTATTAAGGAACAAGAAGGTTTTTTTAGTCGTTATTCAATACAACTATAATGCTATAATAAACTAACCACTTCTTTGAATTCAAATCCATTCCTAAAAAAAACACTAATATATTATATTCTTCTCATATGTACAATTGAACTCACTGATTAATCGTTTGTTTCCGAAACTATTCCAAAATTTCAGTTTATTAATAATTCTAAAAGCATATTTAGTGTCGTTATTGCGAAAAGTCACAATTATCGCTTAAAATCAAATATTTTTAAGTTTGAAATTTTTTTTAACTTTTCTTGAAAATTCTACAAATAATTTGGAGAGCAGTCTTTATCAAAGAAATTAAAGAGAGGATGGAAAAGAAAGGAATATTCCAGAGAATCAATCTCCTATAAAGGCACCAAGAAACCAAAAAAATAAACACATTAGAATTGGACTGAGAGTCATCCTTTCGGTTTTCCCAAACATCACAAAGTCTAAAGTCAATATCGAGGAAAAAAAAAAATCTATAAAAAATTTCTTGGTCACAAATGCCGTCTGCTATTTTTTTTTTCCCTTATTAAGAGGAAGAACCGAGTCTGTTCTCTTCTCTCTTTGTATATATGTGTAGTGTAAGGAGGCCACTATACTCCAACAAAGCAACCATATACCTCTATTGTCTTCTTTTCTTGTTCTTGTTGTGAGACAGCTTATTAAGCTTTTCGTTTCCTTTGTCATGGCTGGTCTTCAACAGTACTACTTTTTCCCTACGGATTTCTTCTACCCTCGCCCACAATCTGTCCGTGTAGACACTGCCCAGAAAGCTGTTCTTCCTTTGCAGATTCAGAAGCGAGAAATCTCTGATGATCTTAACCATCCCACAAGTTTAAGCCTTGTTCTTTACAACAACAAACATAGCAACAAGGCTACTGCTATTACTAAAAGCAGTGCATGATTTTGTATTTTCAAGAAGGGGAGCTAGAAGAAATTTAAGATTGATCGATTCATGCAAGCTTATAATCAAATCTTTCGATAATACAATGGTTTGTTTGATTACTTATGTGCATATATGACAGAGTATAAGGAATTTGCAGTTTTTTTTT
>CATIWR010634766.1:0-20944 GCA_949677035.1 Omphalea diandra | reverse complement strand
CAAAAGCATCATAAGCACTCTCTTCTCTTTTAGGGAATCCTGCAAGCCCTGAAGTTTTCCTAATGGTGTGCATCCTAGACCTTCTTCCTGTTAGAATTTTATGTGGGTATGCCTGCAAAATTCAGACCATGTTCACAAGTCACAACCATATCGTAAAGACAATTAAACGAGCCATTCTGCCTTCATTTATTTTTTTTTTCTTTGTCCTGTTTGGAACTCAGATCACCCACCTGGTGACCAACATCCCATATGATTCTATCTTCGGGAGTGTTAAACACGTGATGCAGAGCCACTGATAGCTCAACAACTCCTAAGCTTGAACTCAAATGCCCTCCTGTCTTTGCTACAGTATATACAATATCTGCTCTTAGCTCTGCTGCTACTTGTTCAAGATCCTGAAAGTTGTCCAAACAACCAATAAAAATATCAATTTTTAACAAAGATTCCTACATTAGAAACAAGCAGAACAATATAGTAAAAGACAAAAGCAGTCCAGCGATGTATGGTGGGATAAAATTCCGGTACAACAAATTATATATATAATAAAATCACCAATCATCACTTTCTGTCCTTTTGTATTACTATTTGATTGGGTTAGATTACCTGTACGGACAGGTTCTTCATGTGAACTGGAGAATTGATTGTGTCTAGCAATGGAGTAGCTGGTTTCTCCCTCGAGAAATCAATCTTCCAGCCATCTTTTTCTTTCCTTATCATCATTTTCTTTCCTTGATCATCATGTTCAGGTTGAACAGCGGATGCTCGTAAACAGAGCTGAAACACATGATCAGCAACCATTAAACAACATCAAGAAACCAAAACCCACATCATCAAAACTATAAGGAATCAACAAGAAATGATCATGAATCTTATAAGGTGGCTAACAAGATGAACATCATCGTATACCTGTTTCCTGGAGCTGAGCTTTGGGTCTGGAGATTTCAAGAATGGAGTGAGGAATTGGTTTGATATAAAGAAAGAACCATAAGCAGCCATTGATGCTCAAGATTTACGAAGCATTAGAGAAATGAGGGGGGAGGGGGGGAGGGGTGAGAGAGAGAGAGACAGAGAGAGATATGTGAGGAAGTGAAGAAGAGGGACAATAACCAAGTTTATATATAGAGGGGAGACAGTGAAAATGGAGGAGAGTTGCTTGCGTGTGATAAAATAACAATTTTAGCCAATTTCTCATGAGATTTATCAATCCTACTTCTCTTTTTCTCTCATTTCTTACCATTATACTCTCGTTCATATCATTATATATAATGTATACAGAAAAATGGCTGTATTCTATCTTTATTGAATAGGTAATATGAGTGGATGTAATCGGTAATTACATGCAATGTTGGGCAATGCTTTTAAAATGAAATCAGATTAGTTTAAGAATATTAAAAATATATAATATATTAAGATATAAAAATAATATTAAAAATTAATTTAAACCAAACTCCTCACTAATCTAATTTTTAATTTTATAAATTCGATCAATCAATGTGATCTAATTTTCAAAAATATTAGTGTTGGTGTGCTTATCCCTAAACTTTTGCCCGGGAAGAGTGCACATGTGACTAGGGTCCAGGTAAATAATAATGCTGCACTTTGTAATATGTTCAAAGGGTTGTTTTTTTATATAATTATGAAAAATGAATAGAGAAAATATAGAATATGAATGAAAATAAATATAATAATTTTTAATATTATACAACTAACAAAATAAGTGTCAAAATCATTTAATAAGATATTATAAAATTGTATTTATATTATCAACTTAGATTGATATGATTACACAAAATAAATTAAATATAAAAATGATTAAAATCAGTAAGGAAAATGATAGCAAATGTAAAAATTATATACTCAATTAAAAAAAATTTCAAATGTACCTATTAAACTTGACAGCATCGCTACATTAATATCATTTTGTTTTCATAGTAATTAGTTTATTTTTTTCTATTAGGTGAGTTACACAATAAAATAGGGATAATTTTTCCTTTTTTTTTTTTTTTTATCAATTTTCTCATTTCTATTTAAATGATTTGGATTTAATATGTTACAAAAAGTATTTATATAACTGATAAATATAATTGATAGAGATTTCTTATAGATGCAATTGATAGAAATTTCTTATCGAACAACTAGCAAATATTTGATAAGTCATATAAAATAACAACTAATAGTAGATATAATTTCAATCAACTGTTATTTTTAACAAATCCTATTGATAATTTTGTTTGAATCATTGTAGTAATATAAAAAATAAAAATTATCTTTGCTCCATTATTATTTTAAGTTTTATTACCTAATTACCAACTATGAATTATAATATTTTAATTGTTTATATAAAAATAATTTATTTTAAATTATTATATATAAGTTGTAAAAAAAATATTTATTTAGGATATTTTACATATTGACCTATTAACATTAACAAATAATGATTATTAAAATTTTATGAAAGCAAATTAATAATTATAGCATTCTAAGTTTTGACATTATATTTTATGAATATAGGAGAGAAATATATTATCGTATTATATTTTCGAGTGAAACAAGTGAATCTATACAGTTGATCCTAAATAATTTGAGACTAAGGCTTGGTTGAGTTAAAATTATATTTTAATTTTAATTTCAAATTATTTAATTTAATATATAAAATATTAACAGTATATCATTTGTAGTCATTTTAGAAATTAATAGTAATTGTTGGACATAATTTATTTAACACTTAATATCTAACTATTATAAGTCAGTGAATATTAGATGCTAACTATATCCAACAATTATTCTAAAGAGTTCCATAATTAAAATATCAAACATTTGTTGTCAAAATATCTCATTGAGATTAATTTTTTATTTTAAATCTAAATATTTTGCATTACATATGAGAGTGCATAAAAAAAAGATATTTTAAAGAAACATCAACCAACTTTTTTTTTTTTTTATCTTTGATTTAGACTTCTCAAAAGCAAAAAATAAAAAAATAAAAAAATCTTGCTATTGTACTGATATGTCGTAGCTTAATAATTGGCTGCCGACATTAATAAGCTTAATATGGACGTTGAATTTATTGGACCCATTATATTATAATAGAAATATCAAACACATACTCTCAAAATATCTAATTGAGAATAAATTTTTTTATTTAAGTCAATATAAATAAAGAAAATCAATTTTTTAAACTTAGATATTTTATATGATGATATGTGCATCAAGAAAGGATGTTTTAAACAAATCAACTAAATTTGAAGACAAAAAGATTTTTGTCCTTATTTTTTAACTTAAAGTCTCAATTAGAATACATTTTTTACTTAAATCAACATAAAAAAAAAAAAAAAAGAAGTTGAAGATGAAAAGATTTGTCTTTTGTTTTTCCCTTACAGTAGTATTCTAAAAAGAAAATTATTTGAGTAGACATCATGCTATTGCATTCATAGGCCGCAGCCTAATAACAGGTTGCTTATATTAATGTATTGAAGTGTGCCTTGAATTTATTGGATTAATTATATTGATTATATCCTAATTAGATTTGGTTTTAAACAAGTCGACAATATAGACCTAGTTTAGGACTAAATCATTATACGTAAGTTATTTTCTATAGTGAACGATCGAATTCTTCTTTTCATATTGAATTAGGATTAGCCACATCCTAATTAGGCTTAGTTTTGGACAAGCCAGCAATAACGGCCTAGCCTAGGACTAAAATACTATATTTAGGGGTTTATGCTTTGATTTTCGACTTGAGATTTTTCAACAGTTTAGGCACTATACTTTTTGTTGACAGTAAGTAGAGATGGTAAATGAATCAGGTTGGATCCTTTGAGATTAGAACATTTTAGAGTTGAGGTATTTTCAAATCGGATTAGGTTCGGACGGCTCAAGTTTCGGATTTACTCGTAAAAACAATATATCAAGTCGGATCGAGTCATTTGTTATTCAATTTTTTAAAATTTTAAATGTTCATTTGGATTTTTATTATTTATATAATATTTTTCATAATTTATTAAGAAAAAATAATTTTTTAATAAGATAGATCTTTTATAAATAGAACTTAATTAAAATTTTTTATTTTTATTTAAATGCTTAGTAAATTAAATATAATTTATTTTTTAATTAAATGATTCTATATAATGAAAATGAATAGTAGCACTACGTCTATATAGAATTACATTCAAATCATATATCATAACTTAAATTAATTTATAAATAAGTATGCACTATACAATGACAACAAATCACTCACTATAACAATTTTTGTATATTATGATATAATTTATGTAATAAATTAAATTTATCTTTACATATAATTTTATTATAATAAAAATTAAATTTATCATAATTATTATAAAAAATAAGTAAACTTATGATAAATTTTTATGTGAAAATTTTTATCATAATAAATAAGCTTACAAAATAAATGATGATATAAACCATTTTCTTATAATATTTTATCATAATATCTAGACGTTAAATTTCTAGTGTGTATCAAATTATATATAAGAAAAAATAATGTTATCACAATAATATTTTTTCACTATATTAAATCATTTAAGAATCTATGATAAAATTATTTTATCACAATAAATAACTTTTATTCTTATAAAATAATTTAACACAATAAACAAGAAATTATAATTTAGACACATGAAAAAACATAATAAAATTTTTATTAAAATATTACTAAAATTTAAATAAAAATAAAATTAAAGCTAGATTTAAATTTAATTAAATAATCTAATCATTTTAAAAAAATAAATTTCTTTCTTTTTACTTTAATTATTCTATTATTATATATTTAAAAATAAAATTTATCTTTTTTATGTTATTACCCAGTCAATTGGGTTAAATCATGTGTTGACTCATTTAGGTTAGCCTTGACTCATGTAGGTCGGTCTTGACTCAATTCATTAAGTTGAGAGTTTGTTAATCTTGTGAGAGAGCTGAGTGTATTGGGTTACTTGGGTTTAAGAGCTTGAGTAATTATCTCCATTCTAATTTTATATATTTTTTAATTTATTAGTAAATTTAGTTTCCTTTCACTTGTGGATGTGAACTTACGCCAAACTATGTAATTCTGTATTTTCTCTATTTTCTTTTATTTGTTATTGTATTTTTTATATTAAATAATTTCAGTTTTATTTTAACTAGAATAATTTAATAAAGTATATAAAGATTGAATTGCTAACCATTTCTTTTTTTCCTAAAAAAATTTATTATTTTGAAAAAAATTCTAATATGTCAAAAAAAAAAAAAAACCATTATGATGCCAAGTTTAATGTTTATCTTTTTTTTTTTTTCCCCTTTCATTTGAGTTGGGTATTCCAGCATCTTTAAGTTGTAAGATTAATCGTTTCACGCTGAAAAACTATTTATAATAAATTAAATTTTGAGGGATTTTAAATTTTATTATTTTATATGATTTTTTAATGCCACTTAATGTGTTAATTTTTTTTATGATTAATATGTGGGCATTATCAGAATAGCACCCTTGCATACATATTAATTTATGTCAATAAATTTAATAATAAGGTAAGACTATTTAAAAATAATATCCGAGATTAAAAATATAATCTCTTCTTTTAATACTAAAAACTGTATTAATAAACATAAAAAGCAAAGAAATAATGGAATATTAGACACGATAAACAATATAGCAAAGAATATAAAATACGAAAATGAATATACGTGTTTCAACAGACAGTAGACACTTAAATTTCTAATAAATATTTTATGTTAAGATTTAAGATATGAATTTTTTTTGGATATTTTGAGTATTTAATTTGGATGAGAATTGCATTTCACATTAAGCAAAGAAAATTTATTATAATTAAATAGAACATTTTTTATAAATATATTTCAATTGATAAAATGCAGATTTTTTTTTAAACAAATAAAGGTTCAAATTCCACTCGACTTTAATCTGACCTACGAGTTGATTTGATTGATTTAATTTAAATTATTTAAATTAAAATAATTTATTTAAAATTAAAAGCAATTCGATTCAATATTTTAAAAAATAATTTGAATTTCTTTTTAATATTTTTGCTCAATATTCTAATCCAAAACTTAAAATAACAGGATTCAATTTAACTTTTGACCTAATGTAAATCCATTCAATTAAATTCATTTACAAATACGAAAATTTCTACGGATAATTAAAAATTCGAAGGTCATAGTAATAAGCTTGCCATTAAATGTCTGAAATTTATTCAATTTTCTAATGTTTAATAGTATGTGTTGGGAAAATATTTATATATCTGAAATAGGAAAGATTGCTTAGAATTTTGGATTGAAATAAATTTTATTTTATTTATCTCATTGCTTATTAAAGAAAAATAGAAAATAAATCATCTCATGTGGGTGTGCGTCTTGTAGTGACAGTTTCACCTGATAATCACCTACTTTGTTTGGCCATTGATGATTTCGACTTCTTTTCTATTGAAGTTCTATTATTTTTTCTTATTATTTTTCAAATATTTGGTAACCACGACCCCCCATGAACCAATTAATAATTATGCATATAAAACTAGTTGTATTTGTGTGTGTCTATATATATATATATATATATATATATATATATATATATATATACACTTTTATTTTTAAATTAATTTAAAATTATATTTTTACCAAAATTAATTTTTTAAAGATAAATTTAAAAAAGCTTGATGATCTTAAAATTTCAAAACTTGCCTGAATTGCAATTTTGAATATAACTTTTAATCATTAGACTTATGTCTTATTTTTAAATTTAGATTTTAATTTTAGCTATTTGACCAAAATTTATATGAAAAATACATTATTCATTCTCGGTCCATATCATCACAAAATAATTATTTTTATTGTTAAATTATCATAAAAATATATTTATTATGTTAATTTTAATCAATTTTGATGAAATAGTTAAAATTAAAACTTAAATTTGAAAATGATATATTGTAATGTTTAAAAATTATGATTAAAATTATAAATTAATATAAAACTTTATCTTTTTAACATTCTTGGACAATTTAAAAAATATATATATTTTCAGCAATATTGCAACTTGAACTTTATTTAGTTAATATTTATGGTCGAAATAAAAGAAAAAATGAATTAGAAGTTCTTTAACACTTTTAAGACTCACAATTATAATTTTTATCTTTAAATATTTAAATTAATTTTAATTTATCAAACTAATTTTTAAATGTAAATTGTAAAATATATCATCAATAATACATGTAATTTGAAGCTTGTTTAGTTGATATAGAATCTCTTTTATCAATATATACATATTTACATAAATTTAAGGTGATATTGACCTACATATGGTGTAAAGAAGTTTAGAATTTATAGAATAATAAAGTATTAATTTCCTAAACTTATCCAATTCTTTTACTTATAATAAATTATTAATAATTAAAATGATTTTAGAATAGCTCTAGAATCTTTTTAAAATGAGTGATTTCAAAAATTTTATGTCGTATTTGAAAAACATTTTCTAGATTCATTAAAATTAAAATTTATTAAATATATAAATTAAAACTAACTATTCAATTTTCAATATTGGATATTAATTACTGTTAAAGATTAAATGTGTCATAATTGATCTAATAATAAATATAAAAATATATATTTCATAATTTATTTTATTTTATTTTTTATTAATATATGTTGAAAAAATAGAATATTTCAAGAAATTTAAAATAAAATATAATTATTAAAAGTTTTAGAAGAAATTTAAAATAATTTATCAAGTAAAAAGAGTTAATTTTATCTTTATATATATATATATATAATTACCAACGGGATGATTAGCTGGATTAACTAGTATACTAGTTAAAAATTTCATATTAATTCACATAAAATTGTTAAATTTCTTATCTTTTATTTCTTTTCCCTCTCTTTTTAACAGACTCATTTTTTTTTAATAATTGCTGGAAGCTATCATTAGGAGTGAGCGATCTGTTGATTCAGTAACTAATCAAAGTCAAATTGAACAAATTACACGTAAAATCACATTGAATTGAACTAAATATTATCTAAAATAAAATCAAACTCACAAATGTAAAGTTTAATTTAGTTAATTCGATTTTAAATAAAAAATTTGTCGTTATTCATGCTTCATTCAAAGAAAAACCTAATAAAAAAAAAGGCAAAACAAACCTAAAATTAGTTGCAACGCAAATAACTTGACGATGAGTTTGCCTGATAGTAGGATCACTGCTTGGAAATATAAGCAAAACAAAACATAACATCCAAACAATTGGGCTTTCATTTCAGCTAAATAAGAACCAACTCAAAATACTTAATAAAGATAAAAATAAAATAAAATAGGTCAACAGAAAGCAATAGAGACTCAACCTTAGAACTCATACCAAAATGGGACAGCAGAAAAAATCTCCAAAATCTTTACCAATAAATTCTCCTAAAAACTTCTACCAAGATTAGATTAAAGCCCAAAAAGAGTATGGATGTTAGATCTCAAAGCATATAAATGAGTAAGACTGCCAAAAAGGTCAACGGATCATGTTCGTGTAGTATTAATTCACTTAGGTGACACGATTAAATCAAGACGAGCACAACCTATTTGTTAATTGAGTAAAAATATCTTAACTCTAATATGATATGAAATTTAAATGGGTTACACGAATTTGACACGTGTAATACATTTATTTAATTAATTTTATATAACCTATTTACTTAATTGGTTTTTTGTAATCCATTTATTTAATTGAATCATATGTAGTCATAGAACCTGATATGAATTATTTAATCTATATAAATTTATAATCTAAAAAATAGTATATTTTTACTCAAATCAGATGAAATATTATTCATGATCATATGTTTTTCAAGGTTCAAAACAAACTTAAAGATTGGTACAATACCAAAGTTCAAATATTCCTGTAAATATATAAAAATATATAAAAGTTACAAATAAATATCATTTAAATTCTTTTAAATTAACACAAGCACATAAAAATGTTTATATACTATATTTGAATGATCATCTTAACTTTAAAATTATACATAAATTAGATAGATTATAAATGAATTGTATCAGATTAATATGATCCAACATGACATTTGAAATTAAATGGAATGCAATGCATTAGCATGTCAATCCGTTGTACGATCCATTTCAAGTTATGTCATAAATAGACCAAAGTAATTATGACATCTTCCTACTTAAGCTCATCCTTAACTCATTAATTTTATGTATTTCACAAATCATATTGATCCATTTTAGCACCCTATAGAGCATCCCCAATGAACTTTTTACCTAGACCAATCTATTTATTATAAAGATTCCTACAATAAAAAGGAACTTCAACAATCTCTCTATCTTTAAATTATAAATTAAAGAGTTTATCTTTAAATTATAAATTAAAGAGTTTAATTCTTTATCTTTAGAGAGTCAAAACTAACTCTTTATTCCAATAACAATTAATATATACTCTAATTTTCGAGATATTTATTAATAACTTATTGATAAATGTTCTTTTTTTCCTTAAATATTTTATTGGATAAAGTGAAATAATGACATTAAATATTTATTACTATGTTTGTTCCTTAATAGATGTGATTTAAGGTTTTTGCACATATATTAAAGATTGTATTTAATATGTATTATTACATATAAAAATAATTATGTTATCCTCAATTAATTATTTTTATAAATTATTGTGCACTCTAAAAAAATAATTATTATGAAAAGAGATAAATGGTAAAGTTGAAAAAAAATTAATTAATGTTCATTGATAATTGTAAAACGTCAAGTATTATAGAACAAAGATTTATTTCTAAAACGACATCTATTTGAGAACGAAGGGAGTAGATAAAGAGAAAAGGTGGAAAAAAATTAAGACATTAAACATTTATTGGATAAAGCTTAAATCGCATATATATATTTTCAACAATATTGCAATTTGAACTTTATTTAGTTAATATATATGGTCGAAATAAAAGAAAAAATAAATTAGAAGTTCTTTAACACTTTTAAGACTCACAATTATAATTTGTATCTTTAAATTAATTTTAATTTATCAAACTAATTTTTAAATATAAATTGTAAAATATATCATCGATAATACATGTAATTTGAAGCTTGTTTAGTTGATATAGAATTTCTTTTATCAATATATACATATTTAAATAAATTTAAGGTGATATTGACCTACATATGGTTTAAAGAAGTTTAGAACTTATAGAATAATAAATTATTAATTTCCTAAACTTATCCAATTCTTTTACGTATAATAAATTATTAATAATTAAAATGATTTTAGAATAGTTCTAGAATCTTTTTAAAATGAGTGATTTCAAAAAATTTTATGTCGTATTTGAAAAACATTTTCTATATTCATTAAAATTAAAATTTATTAAATATATAAATTAAAACTAACTATTCAACTTTCAATATTGGATATTAATTACTGCTAAAGATTAAATGTGTCATAATTGATCTAATAATCAAAATATAAAAATATATATTTCATAATTAATTTAATTTTAGTTTTTATTAATATATGTTGTAAAAATATAATATTTTAAGAAATTTAAAGTAAAATATAATTATTAAAAGTTTTAGAAGAAATTTAAAATAATTTATCAAGTAAAAAGAGCTAATTTTATCTTTATATATATATATATATATATATATATATATATATATATATATATATATAAAATTACCAACAGGATGATTAGATGGATTAACTAGTATACTAGTTAAAAATTTCATATTAATTCGCATAAAATTGTTAAAGACTTTCTTATCTTTTATTTCTTTTCCCTCTCTATTTAACAGACTCATTTTTTGTTTGCTGGAAGCTATCACTGGGAGTGAGCGATCTATTGATTCAGTAACTAATCAAAGTCAAATTGAACAAATTACACATCAAATCACATTGAGTTGAACTAAATATTATCTAAAATAAAATCAAACTCACAAATGTATATGGTTGTCTTGAAAACAAAAATTAAGTATTATATAACAAAAATTAAGAGATCTATAACAAAAATTAAAAAATTATATAACAAAAATTAAGTATTATATAACAAAAACTCAAGTATTATATAACAAAAATTTATCTCTAAAACGACATCTATTTCAGAACGGAGAGAGTACATAAAAAGAAAAGGTGGAAAAAAAATTAAGACATTAAACATTTATTGGGTAGAGCAAAATAAATACTTCTTCTAAAGCTACGCATGCATGTATGGTTAAAACGAACAATTGATGCAAAAAACACTTTGGAGGGGAAGGTCAGGAGTTGGGAGTGCTTCATATTCAGTTTAGAGAATGGTGAACCAATATGATATGTGAAAATTAACTTGTTTAAAAAAAAATCAACATGTGATAACTAAATTGGAACAGTAAGGAACATAAATAGCAGGTAAGCTTATCATAAGATGAACAAGTCAATGAGAAGCCAAGAAGTGCATGAGGTGGTCACTTTGAGTAAAGGATATGAGAAAATTGTAGGGAGATATATTAATTTCAAGAGAATAAATAGAGGTAGTTAAAAGACTTAATTCACCACCTAATCTATGAATTATATAATGAAAAGTCTCTGTGTAAAATTTTCATTATTGATCAATATTTAATCTTTCTCTTTAAATGAATGAAAACAAAATATTTGAAAGCATTCTATATCATAAAAAATTTATGCTTATCAATTTGCATTTTAACAAAATATACTATATTTGAATGATCATCTCAACTTTAACATTATACATAAATTCGATAGATTATAAATGAATTATATCAAGTTGACATGATCTAACATGATATGTGAAATTAAATGGATTGTAATGTATTTGCATGTCAATCCGTTATACGATCCATTTCAAGTTATGTCATAAATAGATCAAACTAATTATGACTTCTACCTACTTATGCTCATCCATAATTCATTAATTTTATGTATTTCACAAATCATGTTGATCCATTTTAGCACCCTTTAGAGCATCCCCAATGAAATCTTTACTTAGATCAATCTATTTATTATGAAGATAGAACTTCAACAATCTCTATATCTTTAAATTATAAATCAAAGAGTTTAATTCTCTATATATAGAGAGTCAAAACTAACTTTTTATTCCAATAATAATTAATATATACTCCAATTTTCAATTACTTATTGATAAATGTTCTTCTTTTCCTTAAATATTTATTGGATAAAGTGAAATAAAGACATTAAATATTTACTCTCTCTGCTCCTTAATAGATGTCGTTTAAGATTTTTGCACATATATTAAGGATTGTATTTAATAGGTATTATTACATATAAAAAAACTATGTTACCCTTAATTAATTATTTTTATAATTATTGTGTACTCTAAAAAGAAATAATTATTATGAAAGTCATAAAGGATAGAGTTGAAAAAAATTAATTAATGTTCATTAATAATTGTAAAACGTCAAGTATTATGAAACAAAAATTTATCTTTAAAACGACATCTATTTTGGAACGGAGGGAGTAGATAAAAAGAAAGGTTGAAAAAAAAATTAAGAAATTAAACATTTATTGGATAAAGCGAAATAAAATACTCTCTCTATTCCTATATAACTGATCATTTAGGAGATTTCACTATAATTAACATGCTATTAATTAGCCTTAAATTTAGGAAAAAATGAGTGATTAAGACTAAATTACTCGTGATTTTGAATTAAATAACTTTGAAATTCTACGTAACATTAATAACTCTGGATTGATAAGTATAAGGGTAAAATTGAGAAAAATATTTAAAATTCCATTGATTGTATAAAAACAAAAGATAAATGAAAATTTATATTTTATCTAAATGGTAAGTTGTATAGAAATGGAAGGAGTAGCAAAATATAAAGAGTACATTGGACTTTATATTTAAATATCTACAAAGATACTCTTTGTCACATAAAATATACTCTTTAAAAAAAGAGTCCCTTGAGGATGCTATTACAAAATATCCACATCAACAAAAATTGGAAAATAGCACAGGGGGGAAAAGGACCATTTTCACTTACAAAAACAACATCAAAACAAAATTGTGATGAAGATAACTCATAGATTAAAGGAAAAAGAAAAAGAGAAAGGAAAATAGAATAAAAGAAAAAAATAAAGAGAAAGGGAACACAATTATATTAGAAAGAATAAATGAAAAAAATAAAGAAATAAGAACGAGAAAGTGAAGAAAGAAAGGGGGAAGTGGAGAACAGTTCAAAATATCAAATGAGGGCATGTGGTAGTTAGGGTTAGTTTGAACAAATCCAGAGTTCCTTGAAGGGAAATCTATCACGCCTCACCAAACCATTACAATAGGGCTGCAGGTCCTCTAGGGCTATACTCGCAAGCTCAAAAACTGTTCAACTGATTAACCATCTCGAGTTTAGTTATAGAAAGCTCCACGTGCGTGTACGGTTAAAATGAACAATTGATGCAAAAAACTTTGGAGGGGAAGGTCTTGGGTTAGCAGTGCTTCATATTCTATTTGGAGGCTGGTGAACCCAATATGGTATGTGAAAATTAACTTGTTTTAAACAAAAAAAAAATAATGTGATAATTAAATTGGAAAAAGTAAGGAACATAAATAACAGGTAAGTTTATCATAAGATGAACAAGTCAATGAGAAGCCAAGAAGTGCAAGAGGTGGTCACTTTGAGTAAAGGAGATATATTAATTTCAAGAGAATAAATAGAGGTAGTTAAAATACTTAGTCCATCACCTAATCTATGAATTATATAATGAAAAGTCTCTGTGTAAAATTTTCATTATTGATCAATATTTAATCTTTCTCTTTAAATCAATGAAAACAAAATATTCAAAAGCATTCTATATTATAAAAAATTTATTCTTATCAATTTGCATTTTAAGACTTTTCATTAGTTAGTCCATAGATAGTCAGTAACAAACTATAGGATAGGAGAGAACTTGAGTTTGCATTTGAAGATTTTTCATTAATTAGTCCATAGATAGTCAGTAACAAACTATAGGATAGGAGAGAACTTAAGAATGAGATTGTTAGATGACCTTATAATCATAAGCACTAACCGTCTTCTTTTTTTCCTTTTTTTTCTCAAAATTCTTTTTTTGTATTCATCATTTGAGGTTGTTGTCGACTAATTTACTGATAGTAACCCATGATTTCATTATTTTATTTTTACTACTTTGCCTATTTTTCTTTTCAGTAAATACAAATTTGTATCTATTTTTACACATTTTTATTGTTTTATTTATTACTTTTGTAATTCTAATGAGAGTTTTAGTTCTTTTTTTTTTCATGAAAGTGTGATTCTCTTATATAAAAGTCATTATTATTCCTTTTTATGGGAATGATTTATAATATTTTATAGTAATTCTACTGAAATAATTTAAAGACAAAAATGTCGAGTTGTAACTTATTATAACCACTGAGTGAAAAGTATTTCTCGTTGTTCTGCAAAATTTAATGCTATATCAATATGGTTTTCATTTTCGTGTTTTCGTTTGCAACATAGTACAAGAGAAAATCATCACTTTTCGAATAAGATCTAACATACTTAATGTTAATATAATTTGTTAACATACTTGATGTTAATATAATTTGTTATATATTTTAAGTTTTAATTTTTTTTATATGTATTAATAATCTTGTATTTAATATTTTATAGATGAAATTTATTATTGTCCATCTAAAAAAAGGGATTGTTAGCAACTTGGATAACAAGCAAATCTCTCTAGAGGTGAAGTTACTCACTGTCTGAAATGTTCTACCTTAAGATTGAAAGGTCTTAAAAAAAGGACCAATCAATTGCTGCGGTGAAAGAGAAAGCCTCATTGGATAAAAACGTGTTAATTGCTAGAAACCTATATGGCTTGTCATATTTAATTAAGTTGTATTTCAATTTTCAATATCAAACGAAATAATTTTTAACATTTCATCCATTACACGAAAAGATCTTTTTATTCTTTTGTTTCGTTAAATTAATGCAAAATACTAATAATATTCTTCAACGTTTGATCAATTATTAATTTTTTATTAAATTATTGTAAGATATCAATAATGACTTTCAATTCATCTCAAGCTTTGTTTTATACTGACCTTTATAAAAAAAACCCAACAAAAAAAAAAAAATTCTGAAATGCCAAAAACCACCAATAATTATGAAAAGGGCTAAATATGCACAATTCAAACAACCCATATACTTCCTTAATCAAACATCAAGCAAAACACATTATTAGCTATCCATAAACAAAAATTTGATCTTCTCTCTTTAAAATTAAAGAAAAATCAAATAGTATCTTTAATATTATCAAGAGATTAATCCGCCTATAAGTATTATCAATAATCAAACAAAACAAGATAGATTTTCGTAATATTTTTTTTTCCTTTGGTTAACTTTTAACCAATAATCAAACAAAAAAATGATTTGGTTTAAAAACAAGGTGCAAGACTCATTTTCTGCAAATTTTAAAAACAAGCAATTGATGGCAGCGGGCGGCAAACTAAGATCAGGGGGCAATAAGGCCTTGTCCTCCTCTTCTCTCTCTCGAAGCCTCAACTCAATGGTCCTGCTTCACTTTTGCCATCAAAGGCTATCATGTTGAAAATTTTTATTATGTGGGCTAATATTAATTATGGGTTAGTTTTAATTATTTATAAAACACACTGAATAATATAGTTTATTGTTTTGGGGTAAGCCCAATTAAAATGTGATCAATAAAGTTATGAGCTTGTGACATCTTTTGTGGGCCGATATGGAAGACGGTCAATGTTGGCCTATTTTAACATGGACCTGTGATGAGTGAGCCTGTTAAAATTATTATAAATAGGCTAGGTCTCATCTCCTGCCTTCATAACAGAAAATCCTAGTTGCTATGCCCATTGTAGCCGTCTTTGAGAAGGTCAAGAAGAGGAAGATCTAGCTTTCGTTTTTCAACCGTTCTGACAAATTTTCAAGTGGTTTAATTTCAGCGTTCGTAATTATAGCTTATAACAATTTGAGATTCAACGAGGAGACATGTACGCAATTTGTTTCCGTTCAGTTGTTAATATCTATTATGGTGTTCTAAAATTATGTACAAAACCCTATATTAAATATTGTAACATATCCAGCCATGGTTGAGATTTTTTTTTCAATAATAGATTGAGTTCATGATTGTTTCTATAAGAGCAATAAGTAATGCATGAAAATTGTAATTTTTTTTTATTTTATGATTAGTTTATGATTATGTCTTTATTAAAAAAAAGTTACTGTAATTTTATATTTTTGTCCTTTGATTAATGGGAAAAAAGACGTTTGTGTTTTTTTCTAGTAGGATGACTTTTTAGTGTAATGAATCAAATATTATATATATGACATTAAAAATTAAAAGACAATTAATTAAGTATGATAAACTATGTGATTTTATAGTAATTAATCCAATAAAAAGTATTCATTGCTAGCTTTCTTGTTGATTGAAAGAAGGCATTGACTTGAAGCTATGGAGTTGACAAGTGACGTCAAATTAAATTTAAATCAAGTAAATAATGGATTATGTTATTTTTAAATAAATTCAGATAAAATTATTTTAAATTGAGAGTTAGAATTATTTTAAATTGAGAGTTGGATATATCATCATAAATATAACATAAATTTGTCCAGTTAAATTTTTTTTTTTAATAGAACAATCCGTCCATGTGACATATTTGCCACCTTTTGAGTCGTTTCATTCTAAAATTAATCGTTCATTGCCTGCTCGCTACTATGTAAGTTATGTTCTATTGTATAAAATAAAATAAAAAATTTGTACTAAAAAAATTGTCCATGCATGTACACGTGGTATTTTTCCAGAAATAATATTAATTTGTACTAAAAAAATATTTTCTGTTATTTTATCAATTAATAAATTTTAATTATCTTGACATATATAAGAATTCTTTGCTCAACCTGTCAACATTATTTTAATTCCAATATTCTCTTTCTAAAAAACAAATATGTATACTAATTAAGTTTTTAATAAATCAATGCTTGGATTAACTATTTAATTAATACTAATTAAAAATGAGAAAAATACATAAATCATTTGAGTAAGAATTTAATATCGAATTTTGGTGTGAATTTCGTAAATGGTAAATTTCTTTTTTCTCCCCAAGAACCGCCATCCGTCACTATTAAATTTCTTTCATAAAAAAAAAAAAGAAAGAAAATTAAGATTCTTTGTTTGCATGGTAACGTTAAATTTGCCTTGACATAGACCATCCATGTACAGGTACCTATCTATCTGTACTTTCATCTCTCTTCTTGTATTTACGTCAAGGAAAAGATGCTTGGTGTTGCGTTTCATAATAATTATTATTATTGTTGACAATTTTATTGTTGGAATAGATAAGTAAAGTGAATGAAATTTTCAAAGAAAATCAATTAATAGCGTTAATAATATGTATTTTAAAAGTTAAACTCGATGTAATAAAATATTTTACTAAGCAGGATCGTATTTGATAATTAAAAATAAAAGAGCTTAAATAAAAAGTATAAATTGATTCAAGAAAATATAAAATAGAATAAAAAAATAATGATTCAATTAAATAAAAAAAGGATTTGGGTACACTTTTTCTATTGTTTTCAATATTCTTGAACTAATGGGTTCGTTGAACTTAATTAATTTGATCAATTTGACTAATTTAATTTAATATGATAATTTTTAAAAAAATATATAAATAATATTTACAAAATTATTTAAAAATATAAAAATATATATTATGATAAAATAATAAAAATTATTTTAAATTTTAATTTTTAAGTAAAATAGTTTATTATTGTGAATTTTTAATTTTTAATAAAATGATGTGGTTTTAAGTTCAATTGAGTCGATTCAACTTTTAATTTTGACTGATTTTTCACTTTTGATCATATTTTCAGATTTGACTGGTTTTTTAAGTGACTGATTTCATTATTTTTTTATTACTTTTCTTATTTTTCATTTCAATAAATACAAATTTATATTTATTTATAGATTATTATTATTTTATTTATTTCTTTCTTTTGAGAGGATGTCTTAAAGAAAAGGACCAATCCATTAGCTGTAATGAAAGAGAAAGCCTCATAGGATAAAAACGTGTTAATTGCTAGAAACCCTATATGGTGTGCCATATTTAATTAGGTTGTATTTCAATTTTCAATATCAGATGAAATAATTTCTAACATTTCATCCATTACCCAAAAAAATCTTTTTATTCTTTTATTTCATTAAATTAGTGCTAAATACTAATAATATCCTTCAACATTTGATCAATTATTAATTTTTTTTAATTCCATACAAAATATCAATAATACCTTTCAATTCATCTCAAGTTTAATTTTACACTGACGTTTATAAAAAAACCAAAAAAAAAAAGAAAAGTGAAATGCCAAAAACTACCAATAATTATGAAAAGGGCTAAATATGCACAATTCAAACGAGCCGTATGCCTTTGCCTCTTTCTTTCCCATAATACGGCAATGATGTGTTGGTCTCTAGCGAATGCACTGAATTCACATGGGTCTACTAATGTTTCTCTTTACACAAACAAAACAAAACTTTGCATTTCACACTCAACCACATGTGAAGCACGCGTTAAAATGTTTGCTATAAAAACAAAAGCTTTGTTTTCAATCAAATAAAAAATAATTTTGAGTTATTTTATTACACGTGTCTTTAACATATTATTTTTCTTGGCATTATCTTTACAACACATTTCACATTACTATTGAAAAAATCTGATTTTGAGACAAAAAATATAAGAGATTCTTCATCATATTTGATTATAGATTTTTTGAGTATAAATTTTATAACAAAAAAATTGCTATTGATAACAACTTCAAAAATTATTTTATTACGCGCATCTTAACATATTATTTTTCTTGGTAACATCTTTACAACGCATTTGGCATTGTTATTGAAAAAATCTGATTTTGAGACAAAAAAAAAATATAATATTATTTTTCATATCTCTTTCTAGATTTTTTTAGTATAAATTTATAACTAAAAAATTATTATTGATAATAGTTTCAAAGATAATCTTTTTTTAAAATCAAAATTTTTACTCATAAAACTCACATTGAAAAATATTATAATAATTAGGAGAGAAAATCTCTTATATTTTTTTTTTTGTTTCGAAATCAAAATATTCAATAATTCTAGACCATTCTACCGTATTATTATCAAAAAATTTATTAAAATTTTCAGTTTTATTGAATGAGATAAAAGAAAATTATTGAATGATAAAGCAAATAAACTCACTCCACGAAGAAATAAGGACTAAGGACTATATCATGTTAAAGGTGCATTGTTGACATTGATTACGTGGCCCTTCCAACAGGGCTCAAGTATCAAAAACCTTAATTAGAGATATATGATACATAGTCACTTCTATTACAAGTTAGAATAAGTGTCAAAATCATTTAATAAAATATAATTATTATAAATTTGTATTTATATTATTAACTTAGATTGATATGATTACAAAAAATAAATTAAATATAAAACTGATTAAAACCAGTAAGGAAAATGATAGCAAATGTAAAAATTATATACTTAATTAAATTTTTTTTTTCAAATGTACCTATTAAACTTGACAGCCTCGCTACATTAATATCATTTGTTTTTAATTAAATGAGAATGAAGGAAATTCCTTTCAGTGATCAAATTTTCAGTGAATCTCTGTTAATTTCTTTGTTGATTAATGAATCTAATAAAGAAAAAAAAAATCATACTTTAACAACCTTCCAAATGAGTTGCTTAATTAAAAAGAAGATGCAGAGAGCAATGACTATTGAGTTGTGAGCTACTGGCTACAGTGTTGGTTGTGGAAGAAGGAGAGATTGCAGCACTGGTGGAGGTGATAGAAAATAATTCTATTAAAAGGAACTTACAGTGTTTACATTATTGTACTCTTGTGCTGGTACTGTGAAGGATAGTGATTTGCTTGTTAAGGAATGTGAGATTCCTCCTCTTATTTCTCTTTTACGTAAATATAAAAAAGGGAAAATTAAGTTGTATAAATTGAAATATAAAGATGTTATAAAATTTAATCTGATAAAAAATTATATTATTTTCATGTTTATGTGACTTTTCGTTAACATTCTTAAAAGGTTTATGAAAAAAAAAGAATTTATGTAATAAATATGAATATTGAAAGATTTAAAAATTTAAAAAAACTTAATAGTAAAAATACATAAAGTTGAAAAGGCTCATAATGAATTATTTCCTTTAAAAACTAATGACTTTTTAAAATGAAAAACTCTTATAATGATGATTGAGTTGTGTAATATTGAAGCAACCATTCAATGCCATCATGTTAGAGAAAAGCAACCTATTTATCAGATAATTAATATGAATGAAGCAATTCATAAATAAGAAATAACTTTTTATGTTATGGAAAATAAGAAATAAATTTAGTAATTAAAAAAAGTCAATAATATGGGGCCACCAGGAAACAACCAGTATTCAGTACTGTGTATTATGATCATGGTGCTCTGCTACACTGGATTATTGGGTTCGGCGGGTTATGTCATCGCCCTGGAAGCAGAAGGCCCACACGATGGTTTACTTATTTGTCATGTGGGAGGCGATAGGCCCATGGCATTTACCTCTTTGAACTGCACATCCAATTACGGTCAACAAGTGGTGGGCTTTTAAATGTTTGTAGTTAATAATTTAGGCTCCGTTTAAAATAATTTTACGAAAATCAAACACTAGAAAATATTTGTCTTACCAAAGAGAAAATTAAATTATTTTTTAAAAAATAATTTATTTTTAAATTTAAAAATCATAAATTCATTTAACTAAATAAATTATATTTATTATCACTTATTATTTTTAATTATCATGATCTATTATCAGTCTGTTGTGGAATAAGGGTAATATTTCACCCACCAAATTCACCTAATAAATTTATAGGTGAATAGAGAGTGAAAAATTGTACTGTAAAACCACACTATAGTTGATTCCCAGGAAAGATTGGAGGGGTCACAAGTGGT
>CATIWR010634693.1:0-10206 GCA_949677035.1 Omphalea diandra | reverse complement strand
TATATATAATAAAACATATCTCCATAGAATATAGATCTCAAGTTTGGAGATTAAAAATTATGTGAATTATGTGTGTGTGTGTGTGTGTGCATATATATATATATATATATATATATATATATATATATATATGTGTGTGTGTGTGTGTGTGTGTGTGAATGTATACTAGAACCCAAAAACAGTCCTAAAAACACCCTAATGTGCATTTTCCCCGACTATGTCTTCATTTCCTCATTTTCTTTTTTAATAGTACTTCAACTTTAGAGGTGTCAAGAGTAAGCCTTCATCTTCATCAGCTTCATTTCTAAGATGAGTCTTATTCTTTTGAGTTTACAATTGTACAATGGTAGGATCTGAATTTGTAGTCTTGTGATGGATCTTTCTCACTTTGCTAGCTGTAATTGTACATGGCAGTATTGGTTTGTTAAGTACTTTGCCTGGAGACCTCAATGGCTTCTATCTCACTAGAGGTTGGGGTGGAACTCTTATAGCTTTAGGAGCCTTTTCCTTATACAAATGTTGGTCTCTTGCTTTCTTAACAGTCACATCCTTCTTGGTATGTTTAGTGTTTGACTATACATTTGAAATTGATAACTCATTCAAGTTGTAATATTTTGTAGGCTTCTTCCTTTTTGGAATTTCTTGTAATAATATGAAGTTGCACAATTGCAAAAAAGCGAAATTAACAAGAAATTACACAAATTACAATAGACATTTGTTACCATTGCCTCATCTTTATCACTTTCATCATTGATGAAAACAAATAGTTAAGAGATTGGGGGTTGACTAGCTATATGTACAATCTCATGATAGTTCTCCAACTCAAGTGGTCTTGGACATGTAGCTGCAAACTCATTTAAATTTACCTATGAAGTGAATATGTAGTCATAAATAGTTTGGTTGCCTCCCTATAATAAAAAAGAAATAAAATGAAATATCCATAGCAATATATTGCACTAAAAATGCTCATTACATTATACTTCAAGCATCCAGTTTAGAGTAAATGGATTTAGATGAACTTAGTAAAGTAGAATCATTCTATTTCTTTGCAATGCTCTTAACCTGTAATTTATGATGAACATTATGCATTACTATCCACATCAATGATACTAAAGTCCTTTATAAAAATTATAAATATTACTTATAAGAAGTTTATCAACTCTTTATACAATAGATGGTTTCTCTAGTTGTGTGCAATTTCTGTTTTTATAACTAGGAGCACCACAATTTCCAAAATGCATGATTGAGCCCTTCTTTGAAATCTTATAATTTTTTTACAGCATTATCCATATTTTCTTATTCTAGTCTCCTCATTATTGCCTTCTTACCCTTCTTCTTTGGAATTGGTTTAGGTAAGGGTTATATAGGGGTTTCATCACTCCTAGGCCATAGGTTAAATCCATTTGTGGGGTTGAGGGAGTGTCCATAAACTTTGAGAAATGTCTTCACATTGTAACACTCATCAACATAAGCTTTTGGATACTTATTGTTCATTATCAGTGCATTGCATGCATCGACACATGGGATACTTATGACCCATCTTCTATAGCTACATGTCCTCTCTACCTTATTAATAACATATTATCCACCAGGCCCCACAACTCGACACTTACTCATACTAGACCATGTTGATGTATACATGGTACTAAAGCTTTGTATCTTCTCTATTTTTTTTAAATCTTTAGGTAGATATGATGTTTCACCTTCATCATGGCTTCCCTCTTCGCTTTTAGCCTATTCGTTAACTTCGTTCTAATAATCTCTAACATGGATATCACATCTTTATCCCTTGCTTCTAAGATATAATTATTAAAACACTCACATATGTTGTTTAAGAGCAAGTCCTATTTGGAATGGGTCATGAAATGTGATCTTATTCATAAGTGAGATTGTTTACCATTTAACCATATATATGCATCCTCATCCTTCTTTGCAATAATCTTTATTGCAGTTGTAAATTTTTGCACTTAAGTTAATCTTGCAAAATTCCATAATAAATCCTTTAATTCCTTGCCCTTAAACTCCTTTTTAAAGTTGGTATGCAAATGCCTCACACAATTTCTCTTCTTAGATGTTGGATATTGTTCATCCAATACTGAGATAAGACCTTAAAAATTATGAAAGTACATTATCAAATCAAATGACATCAAACATAAGCATAATAAAATATATATATGGAATAAGTCATTCACCTTTTTTTGTCTGACATGATGGTCCAGTTTCATTGATCCTCTTATATACGAGATCTATTCCAAGCAAACATAAGAACCAAATCCAAAATTTTTTATACTCCTTCTTGCATATAACCCAAGCTATAGGAAATATACTATTATTTGCATCAATGTCTATTACTAACAGTAGTTGTCCACCATACACGCCTTTCAAAAACATCCATCTACCCTAATCAGAGGCCTACACCTTAAAAAATGCTTCTTTTAAAGCATGAAGACACACATACATTCCTTTGAATACCCTTTTATCCTCTTAAATGTCTATAGTCCCATCAAGATTAAACCTAAATAGTTCTAGCTTATAATGCCTCAGCTTAGTAAATTATTGCTTCTCCTCTCCATTAATCAATTTATGAGCTAAGTCCTTAGCCCTCAATGCCTTGGTCCATTTGATATTGATTTGATAATTATTTTTGAAAATTTGTAAAAACCTATTGAAGTTCTAATTAGGTTAGCCTTAAATGACTATAAGTACCTATTGGCAAGCCATTGTGAGGTAACATGCTAACTTTTATGATATTTCGCATAACTGTAAGTCAAATTCTCTATCTTAATTTGAACAATTCATGGTTCATCAGTCAGGGGCACTTGCCCATAGATACCATACACATCCTTTAACAAATTTTGCAACACACCTAAGTTTGTTGTTAGGTTCAAACTTAACTTCCCCTCTAAAAAGAATGGACCATTGCCTAATATCATTCTTAAATTGGTCAAATGACTAAAATTTCATGCCAACTACTAACTCACGATTTTTCATATCCCTATCATCAAAAAATTCTAGATAATAGCTTTAAACTTTACTATCCCTATCACCTATAAATTTTTGATGCGTTTAATGGTTCATCGAAATTGGCAATATGCATATCATCCTCATCTTCAACTATCTCACCTACAACGTCATCTACAATATGTTGTTTTGCATTTTTCTTATAGGTCTACACCTCTTAACATCTTTATATGTATATTTACTAAATAGATCATCACCCCTATCTACAAAATCATAATCACTATCATAAAATTATATTTCAGTCTTTTTGTATTCATAATTACTATCATCATTGTTATCACTGGGATTATTATCATCATTATCTATATTATTCTCATCTCCACTAACCTTGTTCCAACTATTCCTTCTTAATGATTCATTATTAGTACCAACTAACGATTCACCTATTTTATCATTTTCATCATTATAAGGAATAAAGGCAGAAACCTCATCAAAACTAGCATATACATTCATGATTTTGGTTTCCTCTACATTTAAGGCCATCTCTAACACTTCATTATCAGAAGTTAATTTTTTTATACCCTTACTATATTCCTCATTTGGAAGATGTTACTTATATTTCAAATCTCCATTCAAACCATACATTTTTCCCATTGTCCTAATCTCTAAAAGTGACAGCCTATCAAGACTAGAATAGTCAAAATAATCCACTATCCAAACCAATGTATCCATCAACCATGATGCAAATGAACTGTAAAATATTCATCTCTTTAAGCTTCAAATAAAAATAAAATAAACATATAAAAAATATCAATTTTGAATACAAACATATTTCATATAATAACAAACATAAACAAACTTGACATGTAATAAATCCTACATGGTACAAAAGAAAAGCTACCTAATCATATTTAAAGTATAGAATAAGAAGAACATTCAAATCTTTAACAACCATATTCAATAATCAACTGACAATAACAAGTCAACAACACCCACATTTAATAAGCAATTGCAATAATAAGTACAAAATAAAATGAATCCTTTAACCTTTACATACAATAACAAATTGATAATGACAAGTACAAATTAATTTTTCATTGAACAACCACGTGTAATGAGCAACACCCATAGGCAATGAGCAATACCCACATGCAATGAGTAACTATGGATAAAATCAATAACTTGTAATAATAAGGGGTTTCTTCATATATAGGCTTGCAATTCCAATCCATAGCATCAATTATGTCACAGCTGCAATTTTTGGTTTTCTTATATATAAAATCTTAACTTCTTCCTTTTATACAACTTCCTTAAATCATGTACTAATTGACAAAATTAACTTCATTGTACCTAATGCACTGTTTTTATCTATTGAGGTGAATGTATATAAAGTGTATAAAGAAACGAGAAAATGAGTAGAAAAGAGCAAAGGAGAGGAGATTGCATTTGACCATTTGCGCATAGCTTTTCTATTTGAATGGAAGGGCATTAGTGGGTTCAACATGGTGATGTGGCAATGTGGTCCCCACTTTACTAAGGTAGCTTGACATGAGGGCCTATTGTTTTTATGAGTCAATAATCCACATATGCTAAATGGTGCCACATCATCTTTTTTTGCTAGAAATTGGTTAACTTAAACAACCTGAAAAGCTTGTTTAAACTTTAGTGACTACCTTAATGAAAAATTAGTTATGTGACCATACTAGAATTCGGCTAATACTTTAGTGATTGTTTATGTAAATTATCCTATTTTTATTTTATGTAAACCTTGTGTCTTTATATCCTAGTTGTGGACTAATGTGAAAATTTTATGGTATTTAGAAACTTTAAATATCAAGGTTATAGGTTATTAAGTTACTAGATTTTGTGTCTCGATTTAATGCTTATTAAGTTACTAGATTTTGTGTCTCGATTTAATGCTTACACTGTTTTCAATTTTGCATGCAAAACATGGGCCAACCCAACACATTTTGAGCCTTAAGTGAAATTTTTAAAGGGGCATTAAAATAAATTTAAAAAATATTTCTCATTAAAATAAAAAATAAGTAACAAAAATTCTATTATATTTAATAAATATAAAAAATTTTTAATGTAAAATGAAGGTATAAAGAACAAAAAAATCTATACAAAATCTATTTTGCTAGCTTATTTGATGCAAAATTAGTAATTAAATTTTTATACTCAAGCTCATTTAACAAGTCTTTTTCAATAAATAAAAAGCTAATCCATTTAATTGTTGTTGAGACATCGAGATAGTACTTTGACCATCTTTTGCCGAAGTTATTGAGACAATGCTTTGATTATTATGCGCAGACATTATATATTTGTGTCTTAGTTGTGGACTAATGTGCAAAATTTATGACATTTAAAACTTCAAATTTCAATATCCTAGGTCATTAAGATGCATGACTTTTGCATTCTAATTAATACTTTTTCAATTTTAAATGTAAAAATTAAGGCTAGCCAACACATTCTAGGTCTTAAGATAAATTTTTAAAGGGGCCTTAAGCCAATTTATAAAAAATTGTCATTAAAATAAAAAATAATTATCATCTTATTGTTGATTATTATCATGATAGGATAAGCATTTATTTTAATATAAACTTTTATCATATTATTTTTGTGATTTTAATTATGACATATTTTAATATTTATATTACACATAAACAAAATTATTTTTTAATCAAGTGAAATATCTCTAAGAAAAACTGTATTAGAAGTTGTTATACAATAATTAATAAGTAATCAACACAAGTTTACCAGACAAAAATGATTGTGATTGGTGGATTTATTTAGAAATATATATTCACATATGAACAAAATCGTAATATATGTAATAGTAAAAAATTTTTATGAATATGATCGAAGATTTCATTCTCATTATAGAGAAATAAGTAGAACATTTATTATTTTTGGAGATACTAAGAGAAAAAAAGGCTAAAGATATTTATGTTAATTCTATGACATTAATGAGTGAATGTATTCTAAGATTGTTATTTTGTATTTATTCTAAACAAATATCAAAGTGGGTTATTTATTATGATAAGCTTAACATTATAGTCGCAAAAAAATTTCTTAATAATCTTTTAGATGATAAGAGCTATTTGGAGATATATATATATTTGTTAACTCTGATTTATTTTCTTATAAATGCAGAAATATATAAGTTGCGTTTAATGATGCACAGTCTTGTAGAGTTGCATATGGAGATATTAATAATTTAACTAATTTTATTCTAGTGGAGAAAGAGATTATGTTGATCGATTCGCTTTGAACATTCATCAATTTTTTGAGAGGGATAAAAAGGCAATGCAAAATAAAGATATCTATGATTTATTAGACTTTACAACAACTTATGAACAACCTCATCAATTAATAGAATGGACCAAATTTTATGATTTGGCTAAGTGGTCTAATGTGAGGTTAACTTATTCTATAACTTGAAACAAAAGTTCATGTATTTTTATTTTTCATACATATGATGTCTAACTTCATCTTTTTGTTATTAAATATTGTAGAATTGAGCCCTATCATTTAGATCATCATTTTCTAAAGTCATCGAGATAATGCTTTGATTATTATGATGGCATGTTTCAGTTGAGGAAATATCTAGTTATTTGACTCATAGTGATATTGACAATACCAATATTGATATTGATAATATGAAAAAATTTGACAATATCAATATTGATATTGATAATATGAAAGAATTTGATAAGTGGATGAATCAACTGGGATATATGGCTACTATATTTAAGTTAGAAAAATATGATGATCTTTCACCAAATGGTCTTTTTAGATTCATCAGGAATTATTCTGAGCATCCTACTATAAAATTGTCTGATAATATTCAAGTGGTATGTAATTTAATATTCATCACTTTAACTATTAGTAAGATTTTGAAGTTATACTCATATTGATCTTTTTTATTCTAAAATTTTTTATCTTGTTGATCTAGAGATCACTCAAATTTTTTTATGTTACTTGTATGGATGATACAATGCCTGTAAATATGGTGGTAGAGGAATATAATTGTAAATGTACAACATCAAAATTATAATGTAGAAAATGATTTTACAAATGAGTATTGATTATTATAATATTTTACAAACACTACATATTTGAAAAACATATTTTTCTTTAATAAATATTATGTCTTTATGTGCCAGTTACATACTAATATGCAAAATTTATGACATTTAAAAACTTTAAATGACAAGGTTCTTTGTTATTAAGATGCATAATTTTGTATTTGATTTAGTACTTTTCAATTTTGCATGTAAAAACAAGGGTCGACTCAACATGTTTTGGGCCTTAAGCGAAAATTTTTATTGGACCCTTAAAATAAATTATAAAAATATTATTCATTAAAATAAAACAAAAACAATAGGAGTTTCATTATATTCAATAAATTTAAAATTTTTTAACAAAAAAAATGAAAGTATAAAGAACAACAAAAAATATTTGTACAAAATTTATTTTTCTAGCTTTTTTGATGCAAAAGAATTAATTAAAATTTTATATTCAAGCTTATTCAACAAATATTTTCAATAGATAAAATAGTTAATTCATTTAAATCATTCTTGCGACATCAAGACAACATTTTGACCATCCTTTTCTAAAGTTATCAAGATCAATCTTTGATTATTATATGTAAATATTGTCTTTATACTTAGTTGTGGACTAATGTGCAAAATTTATGATATCTAGAAACATTAAATGCCAGGGTCTAGGGTATTAAGGTGCATGATTTTTGTATTCGATTAATGCTTAGACTTTTTTCAATTTTGCATGTAAAAATTATGGCCGACCCAATACATTTTGGGCCTAAAACGAAATTTATGAGCAAGATCTCAAACTAAATTATAAAAAATATTTCTCACTAAAACAAAAAATAATTATCATCTTATTGTTGATAGTTATCATGATAGGACAAATATTTGTTTTAATCTAAACTTTAAGCATATTATTTTTGCGATGTTATGGCATGACATATTTTAATATTTGTATTGCACATAAATAAAAATTTTTTTAAGTCAACTGAAATATCTTTAAGAAAGACTATATTGGAAGTTGTTATACAAGGAATACTAAGTGATCAAGACAAGTTTACAGAAAAAAAATATAGCCTTGCAACAAAATTCATTATAGTTAGTAGATTTATTTAGAGATATAAATTCATATATTAGCAAAATCATAAGGTGTGTGTGTGTCTATATATATATATATGCATGAATAAATTAATTATATTAAATGATGTACATTCTCATGGAGTTGCACATGGAGATATCAATAAGTTAACTAATTTTGTTCTAGTGGAGAAGAAGATTACGTTGATCAATTTTGCTTCGAATATTCATCATTTTTTTTTTTTGAAAAAGATAAAAAGACAATACAAAATAAAAATATCTCTAATTTATTAGACTCTGCAACATTTTATGAACAACTCCATCAATTAATTGAATTGACCAAATTTTATAATTTGGCTAAGTTAATCAATTTTGCTTGATCCTCCAAATCCATTATCATACCAAATCTCTATTGATGAATAACACATCATTGGCTAACTCAAATGCAAATTCAATTAAAAATTTCGTTGAGACTGTCCCTTGCATATCATATTATCATGCTTATAAATGTCATCTGATAAAGATATACTTGTTATATCTTGACAGACATAAGTCGACACCAAACTCAACGCACCTCCACCTAACATCCCTATCCTGAAATTTAGTAACACTTCTTTGTAACATCACTTGATCAATTTCTTCCAGCATTTAATCAGCAATTGGAGATCTAGATAGCCATATATCTTGCTAAAAGCAAGTAAAAACGCCATTGTTAATCGTAATCTTCATTCCCTTTTCGACCAATTGAGCACTAAGTATCATACTTCTCCATACATTTGAAGCTCATTAGTGATGCACAAAAGCCTTCAAAGTACACTCACTACCAAAATACTTCCCACAAACCACTATACTCCACAAGCTAGTGGATATGGAAATGGAGGAATAAGGAGATTTTTAATCTTAAATCTTTGAGTAATATTTCTAAGATTAGTATTATCATTGCCCATGTGGTGTAGTGTGTTCAAACAGGTCAGATTGTTATAGTGGGTCGAATGTCGATACGAATGATATACCATGCTTTAGTTGCTTTGGTAAACCCTAGTGAAGGATGAATCAAAGTTAATATTGATAGGGAACCAAAGTATTATAGGAGTTGGGCAATTATTTCGTGATGTTGCTGTTAATGTGAGAGAGTGCACATTGATGTTAGCTGAGTTAAGAGCCTTCCAACAACTATTGAGCTAGCATGTGCAAGGGGTTTCCGAAGGGTGAATTTCAAAATGGATTCAAAGGTGCTATATGAATGGCTCATTAGCAACAATGATCTAATCATCCTTATGGTATGATTATTAAGTTATGTAGGAAGGCACTACAGAGAGATTAAGAAGTAACGATTCATCACGTATTTTATGAGTCAATTATGCAGTAGCTGCCTTAGCCAATGCTTCACTAAGTTAGGAGTTTATTATGCTTATTTTATACATGGCTCCTCTAGATGTGCATTGTTGGCCCTTGAACACTAAGAAGACAGTTGAATTGGTAGAAAATTTAAAATTTTAGAGGGAAAGTTTATTGAGAAGGAAATAAAAGAAGTAGGAGAAAAATAAAAGACACAAGATTTTATTGTGGTCAGGTACAAACAAACCCTGTATCCACTTTTCAATTATTTCAATTGGGTATTTCACTATCACTAAATGGTGTTTCTCAGGCTCACACCAAACTTTTACACTTTGTGTTTCAAAGCTCATACATAACCTCACAAATATTTCCGCAAGCTCACACTTAACCTATACAAGAGTTCTACAATAAATGCTAACTCTTAATCCCAAACCCAGTGGTGTTTAATACTCACACTAAACAACAACATCTCACAAAAAAGAAATTGAATGTACGAAGGTTGAGAAATAAAATTGCAAGGGTTTTGCTTTATTGAATATTATTCTCTTGCATTCAATTTGGTGGAGTATTTATAGACAATAACCACTAAATAGATGTTACATACAAACTATAACGAGACGTTACATGCAAAACTATGTCTAAATCTCTAAGTTATGCTAGGTAGATCTTGCATTAAATGCTTCTCAGATAGTGTTCGTAATTGTGACTAGTCATTTGTGGTCACGATTTCTCATATTATACTAAATTTGTTTGATTTGCTATAAAGAATCCCGTTTGT